>CAKKTC010000378.1:0-23033 GCA_920104205.1 Eupeodes latifasciatus
CTGTGCCTATCTTTGAATAAGACCAATTTTACAACAAGTTATGGGCAAAAATCCATGTTCAAACTTAAAATGCGAATATCTCGCTTAATATGCGTCTAATAGGGTTAAAAGTCGGCACCTTGAGGGAAATTTTTGAACTCCATTATTTCCCTATCTAGACCACCTAGAGGGCTGAAATTTCAGGACTGTGATCTAGGAATCCTTCCCTTTCCATTCCTGTGCCTACCTTTGAATAAGACCAATTTTACAACAAGTTATGGGCAAAAATCCATGTTCAAACTTAAAATGCGAATATCTCGCTTAATATGTGTCTAATAGGGTTAAAAGTCGGCACCTACAGGCCAATTTTTGAACTCCATTATTTCGTGACCTAGACCACCTAGAGGGTTGAAATTTCAGGACTGTGATCTAGGAATCCTTCCCTTTCCATTCCTGTGCCTATCTTTGAATAAGACCAATTTTACAACAAGTTATGGGCAAAAATCCATGTTCAAACTTAAAATGCGAATATCTCGCTTAATATGCGTCTAATAGGGTTAAAAGTCGGCACCTAGAGGGAAATTTTTGAACTCCATTATTTCTTGATCTAGACCACCTAGAGGGCTGAAATTTCAGGGTTGTGATCTAGGAATCCTTCCCTTTCCATTCCTGTGCCTATCTTTGAATAAGACCAATTTTACAACAAGTTATGGGCAAAAATCCATGTTCAAACTTAAAATGCGAATATCTCGCTTAATATGCGTCTAATAGGGTTAAAAGTCGGCACCTACAGGCCAATTTTTGAACTCCATTATTTCTTGATCTAGACCACCTAGAGGGTTGAAATTTCAGGACTGTGATCTAGGAATCCTTCCTTTTCCATTCCTGTGCCTATCTTTGAATAAGACCAATTTTAGAACAAGTTATGGGCAAAAATCCATGTTCAAACTTAAAATGCGAATATCTCGCTTAATATGCGTCTAATAGGGTTAAAAGTCGGCACCTACAGGCCAATTTTTGAACTCCATTATTTCTTGATCTAGACCACCTAGAGGGTTGAAATTTCAGGACTGTGATCTAGGAATCCTTCCCTTTCCATTGCTGTGCCTATCTGTGAATAAGACCAATTTTACAACAAGTTATGGGCAAAAATCCATGTTCAAACTTAAAATGCGAATATCTCGCTTAATATGCGTCTAATAGGGTTAAAAGTCGGCACCTAGAGGCAATTTTTGAACTCCATTATTTCTTGATCTAGACCACCTAGAGGGCTGAAATTTCAGGATTGTGATCTAGGAATCCTTCCCTTTCCATTCCTGTGCCTATCTTTGAATAAGACCAATTTTACAACAAGTTATGGGCAAAAATCCATGTTCAAACTTAAAATGCGAATATCTCGCTTAATATGCGTCTAATAGGGTTAAAAGTCGGCACCTACAGGCCAATTTTTGAACTCCATTATTTCTTGATCTAGACCACCTAGAGGGTTGAAATTTCAGGACTGTGATCTAGGAATCCTTCCTTTTCCATTCCTGTGCCTATCTTTGAATAAGACCAATTTTAGAACAAGTTATGGGCAAAAATCCATGTTCAAACTTAAAATGTGAATATCTCGCTTAATATGCGTCTAATAGGGTTAAAAGTCGGCACCTACAGGCCAATTTTTGAACTCCATTATTTCGTGACCTAGACCACCTAGAGGGTTGAAATTTCAGGACTGTGATCTAGGAATCCTTCCCTTTCCATTCCTGTGCCTATCTTTTAATAAGACCAATTTTACAACAAGTTATGGGCAAAAATCCATGTTCAAACTTAAAATGCGAATATCTCGCTTAATATGCGTCTAATAGGGTTAAAAGTCGGCACCTAGAGGGAAATTTTTGAACTCCATTATTTCTTGATCTAGACCACCTAGAGGGCTGAAATTTCAGGGTTGTGATCTAGGAATCCTTCCCTTTCCATTCCTGTGCCTATCTTTGAATAAGACCAATTTTACAACAAGTTATGGGCAAAAATCCATGTTCAAACTTAAAATGCGAATATCTCGCTTAATATGCGTCTAATAGGGTTAAAAGTCGGCACCTACAGGCCAATTTTTGAACTCCATTATTTCTTGATCTAGACCACCTAGAGGGTTGAAATTTCAGGACTGTGATCTAGGAATCCTTCCTTTTCCATTCCTGTGCCTATCTTTGAATAAGACCAATTTTAGAACAAGTTATGGGCAAAAATCCATGTTCAAACTTAAAATGCGAATATCTCGCTTAATATGCGTCTAATAGGGTTAAAAGTCGGCACCTACAGGCCAATTTTTGAACTCCATTATTTCTTGATCTAGACCACCTAGAGGGTTGAAATTTCAGGACTGTGATCTAGGAATCCTTCCCTTTCCATTGCTGTGCCTATCTGTGAATAAGACCAATTTTACAACAAGTTATGGGCAAAAATCCATGTTCAAACTTAAAATGCGAATATCTCGCTTAATATGCGTCTAATAGGGTTAAAAGTCGGCACCTAGAGGCAATTTTTGAACTCCATTATTTCTTGATCTAGACCACCTAGAGGGCTGAAATTTCAGGATTGTGATCTAGGAATCCTTCCCTTTCCATTCCTGTGCCTATCTTTGAATAAGACCAATTTTACAACAAGTTATGGGCAAAAATCCATGTTCAAACTTAAAATGCGAATATCTCGCTTAATATGCGTCTAATAGGGTTAAAAGTCGGCACCTACAGGCCAATTTTTGAACTCCATTATTTCTTGATCTAGACCACCTAGAGGGTTGAAATTTCAGGACTGTGATCTAGGAATCCTTCCTTTTCCATTCCTGTGCCTATCTTTGAATAAGACCAATTTTAGAACAAGTTATGGGCAAAAATCCATGTTCAAACTTAAAATGTGAATATCTCGCTTAATATGCGTCTAATAGGGTTAAAAGTCGGCACCTACAGGCCAATTTTTGAACTCCATTATTTCTTGATCTAGACCACCTAGAGGGTTGAAATTTCAGGACTGTGATCTAGGAATCCTTCCCTTTCCATTGCTGTGCCTATCTGTGAATAAGACCAATTTTACAACAAGTTATGGGCAAAAATCCATGTTCAAACTTAAAATGCGAATATCTCGCTTAATATGCGTCTAATAGGGTTAAAAGTCGGCACCTAGAGGCAATTTTTGAACTCCATTATTTCTTGATCTAGACCACCTAGAGGGCTGAAATTTCAGGATTGTGATCTAGGAATCCTTCCCTTTCCATTCCTGTGCCTATCTTTGCATAAAACCAATTTTACAACAAGTTATGGGCAAAAATCCATGTTCAAACTTAAAATGCGAATATCTCGCTTAATATGCGTCTAATAGGGTTAAAAGTCGGCACCTAGAGGCAATTTTTGAACTCCATTATTTCTTGATCTAGACCACCTAGAGGGTTGAAATTTCAGGATTGTGATCTAGGAATCCTTCCCTTTCTATTGCTGTGCCTATCTTTGAATAAGACCAATTTTACAACAAGTTATGGGCAAAAATCCATGTTCAAACTTAAAATGCGAATATCTCGCTTAATATGCGTCTAATAGGGTTAAAAGTCGGCACCTAGAGGCAATTTTTGAACTCCATTATTTCTTGATCTAGACCACCTAGAGGGCTGAAATTTCAGGACTGTGATCTAGGAATCCTTCCCTTTCCATTCCTGTGCCTACCTTTGAATAAGACCAATTTTACAACAAGTTATGGGCAAAAATCCATGTTCAAACTTAAAATGCGAATATCTCGCTTAATATGCGTCTAATAGGGTTAAAAGTCGGCACCTACAGGCCAATTTTTGAACTCCATTATTTCCCTATCTAGACCACCTAGAGGGCTGAAATTTCAGGACTGTGATCTAGGAATCCTTCCCTTTCCATTGCTGTGCCTATCTTTGAATAAGACCAATTTTACAACAAGTTATGGGCAAAAATCCATGTTCAAACTTAAAATGCGAATATCTCGCTTAATATGCGTCTAATAGGGTTAAAAGTCGGCACCTACAGGCCAATTTTTGAACTCCATTATTTCGTGACCTAGACCACCTAGAGGGTTGAAATTTCAGGACTGTGATCTAGGAATCCTTCCCTTTCCATTCCTGTGCCTATCTTTTAATAAGACCAATTTTACAACAAGTTATGGGCAAAAATCCATGTTCAAACTTAAAATGCGAATATCTCGCTTAATGCGAATATCTCGCTTAATATGCGTCTAATACGGTTAAAAGTCGGCACCTACAGGCCAATTTTTGAACTCCATTATTTCTTGATCTAGACCACCTAGAGGGTTGAAATTTCAGGACTGTGATCTAGGAATCCTTCCTTTTCCATTCCTGTGCCTATCTTTGAATAAGACCAATTTTAGAACAAGTTATGGGCAAAAATCCATGTTCAAACTTAAAATGTGAATATCTCGCTTAATATGCGTCTAATAGGGTTAAAAGTCGGCACCTACAGGCCAATTTTTGAACTCCATTATTTCTTGATCTAGACCACCTAGAGGGTTGAAATTTCAGGACTGTGATCTAGGAATCCTTCCCTTTCCATTGCTGTGCCTATCTGTGAATAAGACCAATTTTACAACAAGTTATGGGCAAAAATCCATGTTCAAACTTAAAATGCGAATATCTCGCTTAATATGCGTCTAATAGGGTTAAAAGTCGGCACCTAGAGGCAATTTTTGAACTCCATTATTTCTTGATCTAGACCACCCAGAGGGCTGAAATTTCAGGATTGTGATCTAGGAATCCTTCCCTTTCCATTCCTGTGCCTATTTTTGAATAAGACCAATTTTACAACAAGTCATGGGCAAAAATCCATGTTCAAACTTAAAATGCGAATATCTCGCTTAACATGCGACTAATAGGGTTAAAAGTCGGCACCTACAGGCCAATTTTTGAACTCCATTATTTCTTGATCTAGACCACCTAGAGGCTGAAATTTCAGGATTGTGATCTAGGAATCCTTCCCTTTCCATTCCTGTGCCTATCTTTGAATAAGACCAATTTTACAACAAGTTATGAGCAAAAATCCATTTTCAAACTTAAAATGCGAATATCTCGCCTAATACGCGTCTAATAGGGTTAAAAGTCGGCACCTACAGGCCAATTTTTGAACTCCATTATTTCTTGATCTAGACCACCTAGAGGGTTGAAATTTCAGGATTGTGATCTAGGAATCCTTCCCTTTCCATTCCTGTGCCTATCTTTGAATAAGACCAATTTTACAACAAGTTATGAGCAAAAATCCATTTTCAAACTTAAAATGCGAATATCTCGCTTAATATGCGTCTAATAGGGTTAAAAGTCGGGACCTAGAGGGCAATTTTTGAACTCCATTATTTCTTGATCTGGACCACCTAGAGGGTTGAAATTTCAGGACTGTGATCTAGGAATCCTTCCCTTTCCATTCCTGTGCCTATCTTTAAATAAGACCAATTTTACAACAAGTTATGGGCAAAAATCCATGTTCAAACTTAAAATGCGAATATCTCGCTTAATATGCGTCTAATAGGGTTAAAAGTCGGCACCTACAGGCCAATTTTTGAACTCCATTATTTCTTGATCTAGACCACCTAGAGGGCTGAAATTTCAGGATTGTGATCTAGGAATCCTTCCCTTTCCATTCCTGTGCCTATTTTTGAATAAGACCAATTTTACAACAAGTTATGGGCAAAAATCCATGTTCAAACTTAAAATGCGAATATCTCGCTTAATATGCGACTAATAGGGTTAAAAGTCGGCACCTACAGGCCAATTTTTGAACTCCATTATTTCTTGATCTAGACCACCTAGAGGGTTGAAATTTCAGGACTGTGATCTAGGAATATTTCCCTTTCCATTCCTGTGCCTATCTTTGAATAAGACCAATTTTACAACAAGTTATGGGCAAAAATCCATGTTCAAACTTAAAATGCGAATATCTCGCTTAATATGCGTCTAATAGGGTTAAAAGTCGGCACCTACAGGCCATTTTTTGAACTCCTTTATTGCTCGATCTATACCACCTAGAGGCTGAAATTTCAGGATTGTGATCTAGGAATCCTTCCCTTTCTATTGCTGTGCCTATCTTTGAATAAGACCAATTTTACAACAAGTTATGGGCAAAAATCCATGTTCAAACTTAAAATGCGAATATCTCGCTTAATATGCGTCTAATAGGGTTAAAAGTCGGCACCTTGAGGGAAATTTTTGACCTCCATTATTTCCCTATCTAGACCACCTAGAGGGCTGAAATTTCAGGACTGTGATCTAGGAATCCTTCCCTTTCCATTGCTGTGCCTATCTGTGAATAAGACCAATTTTACAACAAGTTATGGGCAAAAATCCATGTTCAAACTTAAAATGCGAATATCTCGCTTAATATGCGTCTAATAGGGTTAAAAGTCGGCACCTACAGGCCATTTTTTGAACTCCATTATTGCTCGATCTATACCACCTAGAGGCTGAAATTTCAGGATTGTGATCTAGGAATCCTTCCCTTTCCATTCCTGTGCCTATCTTTGAATAAGACCAATTTTACAACAAGTTATGAGCAAAAATCCATTTTCAAATTTAAAATGCGAATATCTCGCCTAATACGCGTCTAATAGGGTTAAAAGTCGGCACCTACAGGCCAATTTTTGAACTCCATTATTTCTTGATCTAGACCACCTAGAGGGCTGAAATTTCAGGACTGTGATCTAGGAATCCTTCCCTTTCCATTGCTGTGCCTATCTTTGAATAAGACCAATTTTACAACAAGTTATGGGCAAAAATCCATGTTCAAACTTAAAATGCGAATATCTCGCTTAATATGCGTCTAATAGGGTTAAAAGTCGGCACCTACAGGCCAATTTTTTAACTCCATTATTTCTTGATCTAGACCACCTAGAGGGTTGAAATTTCAGGACTGTGATCTAGGAATCCTTCCCTTTCCATTCCTGTGCCTATCTTTGAATAAGACCAATTTTACAACAAGTTATGGGCAAAAATCCATGTTCAAACTTAAAATGCGAATATCTCGCTTAATATGCGTCTAATAGGGTTAAAAGTCGGGACCTAGAGGGCAATTTTTGAACTCCATTATTTCTTGATCTGGACCACCTAGAGGGTTGAAATTTCAGGACTGTGATCTAGGAATCCTTCCCTTTCCATTCCTGTGCCTATCTTTGAATAAGACCAATTTTACAACAAGTTATGGGCAAAAATCCATGTTCAAACTTAAAATGCGAATATCTCGCTTAATATGCGTCTAATAGGGTTAAAAGTCGGCACCTACAGGCCAATTTTTTAACTCCATTATTTCTTGATCTAGACCACCTAGAGGGTTGAAATTTCAGGACTGTGATCTAGGAATCCTTCCCTTTCCATTCCTGTGCCTATCTTTGAATAAGACCAATTTTACAACAAGTTATGGGCAAAAATCCATGTTCAAATTTAAAATGCGAATATCTCGCTTAATATGCGTCTAATAGGGTTAAAAGTCGGGACCTAGAGGGCAATTTTTGAACTCCATTATTTCTTGATCTGGACCACCTAGAGGGTTGAAATTTCAGGACTGTGATCTAGGAATCCTTCCCTTTCCATTCCTGTGCCTATCTTTGAATAAGACCAATTTTACAACAAGTTATGGGCAAAAATCCATGTTCAAACTTAAAATGCGAATATCTCGCTTAATATGCGTCTAATAGGGTTAAAAGTCGGCACCTACAGGCCATTTTTTGAACTCCATTATTGCTCGATCTATACCACCTAGAGGCTGAAATTTCAGGATTGTGATCTAGGAATCCTTCCCTTTCTATTGCTGTGCCTATCTTTGAATAAGACCAATTTTACAACAAGTTATGGGCAAAAATCCATGTTCAAACTTAAAATGCGAATATCTCGCTTAATATGCGTCTAATAGGGTTAAAAGTCGGCACCTTGAGGGAAATTTTTGACCTCCATTATTTCCCTATCTAGACCACCTAGAGGGCTGAAATTTCAGGACTGTGATCTAGGAATCCTTCCCTTTCCATTGCTGTGCCTATCTGTGAATAAGACCAATTTTACAACAAGTTATGGGCAAAAATCCATGTTCAAACTTAAAATGCGAATATCTCGCTTAATATGCGTCTAATAGGGTTAAAAGTCGGCACCTACAGGCCATTTTTTGAACTCCAGTATTGCTCGATCTATACCACCTAGAGGCTGAAATTTCAGGATTGTGATCTAGGAATCCTTCCCTTTCCATTCCTGTGCCTATCTTTGAATAAGACCAATTTTACAACAAGTTATGAGCAAAAATCCATTTTCAAACTTAAAATGCGAATATCTCGCCTAATACGCGTCTAATAGGGTTAAAAGTCGGCACCTACAGGCCAATTTTTGAACTCCATTATTTCTTGATCTAGACCACCTAGAGGGCTGAAATTTCAGGACTGTGATCTAGGAATCCTTCCCTTTCCATTGCTGTGCCTATCTTTGAATAAGACCAATTTTACAACAAGTTATGGGCAAAAATCCATGTTCAAACTTAAAATGCGAATATCTCGCTTAATATGCGTCTAATAGGGTTAAAAGTCGGCACCTACAGGCCAATTTTTTAACTCCATTATTTCTTGATCTAGACCACCTAGAGGGTTGAAATTTCAGGACTGTGATCTAGGAATCCTTCCCTTTCCATTCCTGTGCCTATCTTTGAATAAGACCAATTTTACAACAAGTTATGGGCAAAAATCCATGTTCAAACTTAAAATGCGAATATCTCGCTTAATATGCGTCTAATAGGGTTAAAAGTCGGGACCTAGAGGGCAATTTTTGAACTCCATTATTTCTTGATCTGGACCACCTAGAGGGTTGAAATTTCAGGACTGTGATCTAGGAATCCTTCCCTTTCCATTCCTGTGCCTATCTTTGAATAAGACCAATTTTACAACAAGTTATGGGCAAAAATCCATGTTCAAACTTAAAATGCGAATATCTCGCTTAATATGCGTCTAATAGGGTTAAAAGTCGGCACCTACAGGCCAATTTTTGAACTCCATTATTTCTTGATCTAGACCACCTAGAGGGTTGAAATTTCAGGACTGTGATCTAGGAATCCTTCCCTTTCCATTCCTGTGCCTATCTTTGAATAAGACCAATTTTACAACAAGTTATGGGCAAAAATCCATGTTCAAACTTAAAATGCGAATATCTCGCTTAATATGCGTCTAATAGGGTTAAAAGTCGGCACCTTGAGGGCAATTTTTGAACTCCATTATTTCTTGATCTGGACCACCTAGAGGGTTGAAATTTCAGGACTGTGATCTAGGAATCCTTCCCTTTCCATTCCTGTGCCTATCTTTGAATAAGACCAATTTTACAACAAGTTATGGGCAAAAATCCATGTTCAAACTTAAAATGCGAATATCTCGCTTAATATGCGTCTAATAGGGTTAAAAGTCGGCACCTAGAGGGCAATTTTTGAACTCCATTATTTCTTGATCTAGACCACCTAGAGGGCTGAAATTTCAGGGTTGTGATCTAGGAATCCTTCCCTTTCCATTCCTGTGCCTATCTTTGAATAAGACCAATTTTACAACAAGTTATGGGCAAAAATCCATGTTCAAACTTAAAATGCGAATATCTCGCTTAATATGCGTCTAATAGGGTTAAAAGTCGGCACCTTGAGGGAAATTTTTGAACTCCATTATTTCTTGATCTAGACCACCTAGAGGGCTGAAATTTCAGGACTGTGATCTAGGAATCCTTCCCTTTCCATTCCTGTGCCTACCTTTGAATAAGACCAATTTTACAACAAGTTATGGGCAAAAATCCATGTTCAAACTTAAAATGCGAATATCTCGCTTAATATGCGTCTAATAGGGTTAAAAGTCGGCACCTACAGGCCAATTTTTGAACTCCATTATTTCTTGATCTAGACCACCTAGAGGGTTGAAATTTCAGGACTGTGATCTAGGAATATTTCCCTTTCCATTCCTGTGCCTATCTTTGAATAAGACCAATTTTACAACAAGGTATGGGCAAAAATCCATGTTCAAACTTAAAATGCGAATATCTCGCTTAATATGCGCCTAATAGGGTTAAAAGTCGGCACCTACAGGCCAATTTTTGAACTCCATTATTGCTCGATCTATACCACCTAGAGGCTGAAATTTCAGGATTGTGATCTAGGAATCCTTACCTTTCCATTCCTGTGCCTATCTTTGAATAAGACCAATTTTACAACAAGTTATGAGCAAAAATCCATTTTCAAACTTAAAATGCGAATATCTCGCCTAATACGCGTCTAATAGGGTTAAAAGTCGGCACCTACAGGCCAATTTTTGAACTCCATTATTTCTTGATCTAGACCACCTAGAGGGTTGAAATTTCAGGATTGTGATCTAGGAATCCTTCCCTTTCTATTGCTGTGCCTATCTTTGAATAAGACCAATTTTAGAACAAGTTATGGGCAAAAATCCATGTTCAAACTTAAAATGCGAATATCTCGCCTAATACGCGTCTAATAGGGTTAAAAGTCGGCACCTAGAGGGAAATTTTTGAACTCCATTATTTCTTGATCTAGACCACCTAGAGGGTTGAAATTTCAGGATTGTGATCTAGGAATCCTTCCCTTTCCATTTCTGTGCCTATCTTTGAATAAGACCAATTTTACAACAAGTTATGGGCAAAAATCCATGTTCAAACTTAAAATGCGAATATCTCGCCTAATACGCGTCTAATAGGGTTAAAAGTCGGCACCTACAGGCCAATTTTTGAACTCCATTATTTCTTGATCTAGACCACCTAGAGGGTTGAAATTTCAGGATTGTGATCTAGGAATCCTTCCCTTTCCATTCCTGTGCCTATCTTTGAATAAGACCAATTTTACAACAAGTTATGAGCAAAAATCCATTTTCAAACTTAAAATGCGAATATCTCGCTTAATACGCGTCTAATAGGGTTAAAAGTCGGCACCTACAGGCCAATTTTTGAACTCCATTATTTCTTGATCTAGACCTTCTAGAGGGTTGAAATTTCAGGACTGTGATCTAGGAATCCTTCCCTTTCCATTCCTGTGCCTATTTTTGAATAAGACCAATTTTACAACATGTCATGGGCAAAAATCCATGTTCAAACTTAAAATGCGAATATCTCGCTTAACATGCGACTAATAGAGTTAAAAGTCGGCACCTACAGGCCAATTTTTGAACTCCATTATTTCTTGATCTAGACCACCTAGAGGGTTGAAATTTCAGGACTGTGATCTAGGAATATTTCCCTTTCCATTCCTGTGCCTATCTTTGAATAAGACCAATTTTAGAACAAGTTATGGGAAAAAATCCATGTTCAAACTTAAAATTCGAATATCTCGCTTAATATGCGTCTAATAGGGTTAAAAGTCGGGACCTAGAGGGCAATTTTTGAACTCCATTATTGCTCGATCTATACCACCTAGAGGGCTGAAATTTCAGGATTGTGATCTAGGAATCCTTCCCTTTCCATTCCTGTGCCTATCTTTGAATAAGACCAATTTTACAACAAGTTATGAGCAAAAATCCATTTTCAAACTTAAAATGCGAATATCTCGCTTAATACGCGTCTAATAGGGTTAAAAGTCGGCACCTACAGGCCAATTTTTGAACTCCATTATTTCTTGATCTAGACCTTCTAGAGGGTTGAAATTTCAGGACTGTGATCTAGGAATCCTTCCCTTTCCATTCCTGTGCCTATCTTTGAATAAGACCAATTTTAGAACAAGTTATGGGCAAAAATCCATGTTCAAACTTAAAATGCGCGTCTAATAGGGTTAAAAGTCGGCACCTTGAGGGAAATTTTTGAACTCCATTATTTCTTGATCTAGACCACCTAGAGGGCTGAACTTTCAGGACTGTGATCTAGGAATCCTTCCCTTTCCATTCCTGTGCCTACCTTTGAATAAGACCAATTATACAACAAGTTATGGGCAAAAATCCTTGTTCAAACTTAAAATGCGAATATCTCGCTTAATATGCGTCTAATAGGGTTAAAAGTCGGCACCTACAGGCCAATTTTTGAACTCCATTATTTCTTGATCTAGACCACCTAGAGGGTTGAAATTTCAGGACTGTGATCTAGGAATCCTTCCCTTTCCATTCCTGTGCCTATCTTTGAATAAGACCAATTTTAGAACAAGTTATGGGCAAAAATCCATGTTCAAACTTAAAATGCGAATATCTCGCTTAATATGCGTCTAATAGGGTTAAAAGTCGGCACCTACAGGCCAATTTTTGAACTCCATTATTTCTTGATCTAGACCACCTAGAGGGTTGAAATTTCAGGATTGTGATCTAGGAATCCTTCCCTTTCCATTTCTGTGCCTATCTTTGAATAAGACCAATTTTACAACAAGTTATGGGAAAAATCCATGTTCAAACTTAAAATGCGAATATCTCGCTAAATATGCGTCTAATAGGGTTAAAAGTCGGCACCTTGAGGGAAATTTTTGAACTCCATTATTTCTTGATCTAGACCACCTAGAGGGCTGAAATTTCAGGACTGTGATCTAGGAATCCTTCTCTTTCCATTCCTGTGCCTACCTTTGAAAAAGACCAATTTTACAACAAGTTATGGGCAAAAATCCATGTTCAAACTTAAAATGCGAATATCTCGCTTAATATGCGTCTAATAGGGTTAAAAGTCGGCACCTACAGGCCAATTTTTGAACTCCATTATTTCTTCATCTAGACCACCTAGAGGGCTGAAATTTCAGGATTGTGATCTAGGAATCCTTCCCTTTCCATTCCTGTGCCTATTTTTGAATAAGACCAATTTTACAACATGTCATGGGCAAAAATCCATGTTCAAACTTAAAATGCGAATATCTCGCTTAACATGCGACTAATAGGGTTAAAAGTCGGCACCTACAGGCCAATTTTTGAACTCCATTATTTCTTGATCTAGACCACCTAGAGGGTTGAAATTTCAGGACTGTGATCTAGGAATATTTCCCTTTCCATTCCTGTGCCTATCTTTGAATAAGACCAATTTTAGAACAAGTTATGGGAAAAAATCCATGTTCAAACTTAAAATTCGAATATCTCGCTTAATATGCGTCTAATAGGGTTAAAAGTCGGGACCTAGAGGGCAATTTTTGAACTCCATTATTGCTCGATCTATACCACCTAGAGGGCTGAAATTTCAGGATTGTGATCTAGGAATCCTTCCCTTTCCATTCCTGTGCCTATCTTTGAATAAGACCAATTTTACAACAAGTTATGAGCAAAAATCCATTTTCAAACTTAAAATGCGAATATCTCGCTTAATACGCGTCTAATAGGGTTAAAAGTCGGCACCTACAGGCCAATTTTTGAACTCCATTATTTCTTGATCTAGACCTTCTAGAGGGTTGAAATTTCAGGACTGTGATCTAGGAATCCTTCCCTTTCCATTCCTGTGCCTATCTTTGAATAAGACCAATTTTAGAACAAGTTATGGGCAAAAATCCATGTTCAAACTTAAAATGCGCGTCTAATAGGGTTAAAAGTCGGCACCTTGAGGGAAATTTTTGAACTCCATTATTTCTTGATCTAGACCACCTAGAGGGCTGAAATTTCAGGACTGTGATCTAGGAATCCTTCCCTTTCCATTCCTGTGCATACCTTTGAATAAGACCAATTATACAACAAGTTATGGGCAAAAATCCTTGTTCAAACTTAAAATGCGAATATCTCGCTTAATATGCGTCTAATAGGGTTAAAAGTCGGCACCTACAGGCCAATTTTTGAACTCCATTATTTCTTGATCTAGACCACCTAGAGGGTTGAAATTTCAGGACTGTGATCTAGGAATCCTTCCCTTTCCATTCCTGTGCCTATCTTTGAATAAGACCAATTTTAGAACAAGTTATGGGCAAAAATCCATGTTCAAACTTAAAATGCGAATATCTCGCTTAATATGCGTCTAATAGGGTTAAAAGTCGGCACCTACAGGCCAATTTTTGAACTCCATTATTTCTTGATCTAGACCACCTAGAGGGTTGAAATTTCAGGATTGTGATCTAGGAATCCTTCCCTTTCCATTTCTGTGCCTATCTTTGAATAAGACCAATTTTACAACAAGTTATGGGGAAAATCCATGTTCAAACTTAAAATGCGAATATCTCGCTAAATATGCGTCTAATAGGGTTAAAAGTCGGCACCTTGAGGGAAATTTTTGAACTCCATTATTTCTTGATCTAGACCACCTAGAGGGCTGAAATTTCAGGACTGTGATCTAGGAATCCTTCTCTTTCCATTCCTGTGCCTACCTTTGAAAAAGACCAATTTTACAACAAGTTATGGGCAAAAATCCATGTTCAAACTTAAAATGCGAATATCTCGCTTAATATGCGTCTAATAGGGTAAAAAGTCGGCACCTACAGGCCAATTTTTGAACTCCATTATTTCTTGATCTAGACCACCTAGAGGGCTGAAATTTCAGGATTGTGATCAAGGAATCCTTCCCTTTCCATTCCTGTGCCTATCTTTGAATAAGACCAATTTTACAACAAGTTATGGGCAAAAATCCATGTTCAAACTTAAAATGCGAATATCTCGCTTAATATGCGTCTAATAGGGTTAAAAGTCGGCACCTAGAGGGCAATTTTTGAACTCCATTATTTCCCTATCTAGACCACCTAGAGGGCTGAAATTTCAGAATTGTGATCTAGGAATCCTTCCCTTTCCATTGCTGTGCCTATCTGTGAATAAGACCAATTTTACAACAAGTTATGGGCAAAAATCCATGTTCAAACTTAAAATGCGAATATCTCGCTTAATATGCGTCTAATAGGGTTAAAAGTCGGCACCTACAGGCCAATTTTTGAACTCCATTATTTCTTGATCTAGACCACCTAGAGGGCTGAAATTTCAGGATTGTGATCAAGGAATCCTTCCCTTTCCATTCCTGCGCCTATCTTTGAATAAGACCAATTTTACAACAAGTTATGGGCAAAAATCCATGTTCAAACTTAAAATGCGAATATCTCGCTTAATATGCGTCTAATAGGGTTAAAAGTCGGCACCTACAGGCCAATTTTTGAACTCCATTATTTCTTGATCTAGACCACCTAGAGGGTTGAAATTTCAGGATTGTGATCTAGGAATCCTTCCCTTTCCATTTCTGTGCCTATCTTTGAATAAGACCAATTTTACAACAAGTTATGGGCAAAAATCCATGTTCAAACTTAAAATGCGAATATCTCGCTAAATATGCGTCTAATAGGGTTAAAAGTCGGCACCTTGAGGGAAATTTTTGAACTCCATTATTTCTTGATCTAGACCACCTAGAGGGCTGAAATTTCAGGACTGTGATCTAGGAATCCTTCCCTTTCCATTCCTGTGCCTACCTTTGAAAAAGACCAATTTTACAACAAGTTATGGGCAAAAATCCATGTTCAAACTTTAAATGCGAATATCTCGCTTAATATGCGTCTAATAGGGTTAAAAGTCGGCACCTACAGGCCAATTTTTGAACTCCATTATTTCTTGATCTAGACCACCTAGAGGGTTGAAATTTCAGGACTGTGATCTAGGAATCCTTCCCTTTCCATTCCTGTGCCTATCTTTGAATAAGACCAATTTTAGAACAAGTTATGGGCAAAAATCCATGTTCAAACTTAAAATGCGAATATCTCGCTTAATATGCGTCTAATAGGGTTAAAAGTCGGCACCTACAAGCCAATTTTTGAACTCCATTATTTCTTGATCTAGACCACCTAAAGGGTTGAAATTTCAGGACTGTGATCTAGGAATCCTTCCCTTTCCATTCCTGTGCCTATCTTTGAATAAGACCAATTTTACAACAAGTTATGGGCAAAAATCCATGTTCAAACTTAAAATTCGAATATCTCGCTTAATATGCGTCTAATAGGGTTAAAAGTCGGCACCTAGAGGGCAATTTTTGAACTCCATTATTGCTCGATCTATACCACCTAGAGGGCTGAAATTTCAGGATTGTGATCTAGGAATCCTTCCCTTTCCATTCCTGTGCCTATCTTTGAATAAGACCAATTTTACAACAAAGTTATGGGCAAAAATCCATGTTCAAACTTAAAATGCGAATATCTCGCTTAATATGCGTCTAATAGGGTTAAAAGTCGGCACCTACAAGCCAATTTTTGAACTCCATTATTTCTTGATCTAGACCACCTAAAGGGTTGAAATTTCAGGACTGTGATCTAGGAATCCTTCCCTTTCCATTCCTGTGCCTATCTTTGAATAAGACCAATTCTACAACAAGTTATGGGCAAAAATCCATGTTCAAACTTAAAATGCGAATATCTCGCTTAATATGCGTCTAATAGGGTTAAAAGTCGGCACCTTGAGGGAAATTTTTGAACTCCATTATTTCTTGATCTAGACCACCTAGAGGGCTGAAATTTCAGGACTGTGATCTAGGAATCCTTCCCTTTCCATTCCTGTGCCTACCTTTGAATAAGACCAATTTTACAACAAGTTATGGGCAAAAATCCATGTTCAAACTTAAAATGCGAATATCTCGCTTAATATGCGTCTAATAGGGTTAAAAGTCGGCACCTACAGGCCAATTTTTGAACTCCATTATTTCTTGATCTAGACCACCTAGAGGGTTGAAATTTCAGGACTGTGATCTAGGAATCCTTCCCTTTCCATTCCTGTGCCTATCTTTGAATAAGACCAATTTTAGAACAAGTTATGGGCAAAAATCCATGTTCAAACTTAAAATGCGAATATCTCGCTTAATATGCGTCTAATAGGGTTAAAAGTCGGCACCTAGAGGGAAATTTTTGAACTCCATTATTTCTTGATCTAGACCACCTAGAGGGCTGAAATTTCAGGACTGTGATCTAGGAATCCTTCCCTTTCCATTCCTGTGCCTACCTTTGAATAAGACCAATTTTACAACAAGTTATGGGCAAAAATCCATGTTCAAACTTAAAATGCGAATATCTCGCTTAATATGCGTCTAATAGGGTTAAAAGTCGGCACCTACGGGCCAATTTTTTAACTCCATTATTTCTTGATCTAGACCACCTAGAGGGTTGAAATTTCAGGACTGTGATCTAGGAATCCTTCCCTTTCCATTCCTGTGCCTATCTTTGAATAAGACCAATTTTACAACAAGTTATGGGCAAAAATCCATGTTCAAACTTAAAATGCGAATATCTCGCTTAATATGCGTCTAATAGGGTTAAAAGTCGGCACCTACAAGCCAATTTTTGAACTCCATTATTTCTTGATCTAGACCACCTAAAGGGTTGAAATTTCAGGACTGTGATCTAGGAATCCTTCCCTTTCCATTCCTGTGCCTATCTTCGAATAAGACCAATTTTACAACAAGTTATGGGCAAAAATCCATGTTCAAACTTAAAATTCGAATATCTCGCTTAATATGCGTCTAATACGGTTAAAAGTCGGCACCTAGAGGGCAATTTTTGAACTCCATTATTGCTCGATCTATACCACCTAGAGGGCTGAAATTTCAGGATTGTGATCTAGGAATCCTTCCCTTTCCATTCCTGTGCCTATCTTTGAATAAGACCAATTTTAGAACAAGTTATGGGCAAACATCCATGTTCAAACTTAAAATGCGAATATCTCGCTTAATATGCGTCTAATAGGGTTAAAAGTCGGCACCTACAAGCCAATTTTTGAACTCCATTATTTCTTGATCTAGACCACCTAAAGGGTTGAAATTTTAGGACTGTGATCTAGGAATCCTTCCCTTTCCATTCCTGTGCCTATCTTTGAATAAGACCAATTCTACAACAAGTTATGGGCAAAAATCCATGTTCAAACTTAAAATGCGAATATCTCGCTTAATATGCGTCTAATAGGGTTAAAAGTCGGCACCTTGAGGGAAATTTTTGAACTCCATTATTTCTTGATCTAGACCACCTAGAGGGCTGAAATTTCAGGACTGTGATCTAGGAATCCTTCCCTTTCCATTTCTGTGCCTACCTTTGAATAAGACCAATTTTACAACAAGTTATGGGCAAAAATCCATGTTCAAACTTAAAATGCGAATATCTCGCTTAATATGCGTCTAATAGGGTTAAAAGTCGGCACCTACAGGCCAATTTTTTAACTCCATTATTTCTTGATCTAGACCACCTAGAGGGTTGAAATTTCAGGACTGTGATCTAGGAATCCTTCCCTTTCCATTCCTGTGCCTATCTTTGAATAAGACCAATTTTACAACAAGTTATGGGCAAAAATCCATGTTCAAACTTAAAATGCGAATATCTCGCTTAATATGCGTCTAATAGGGTTAAAAGTCGGCACCTTGAGGGAAATTTTTGAACTCCATTATTTCTTGATCTAGACCACCTAGAGGGCTGAAATTTCAGGACTGTGATCTAGGAATCCTTCCCTTTCCATTCCTGTGCCTACCTTTGAATAAGACCAATTTTACAACAAGTTATGGGCAAAAATCCATGTTCAAACTTAAAATGCGAATATCTCGCTTAATATGCGTCTAATAGGGTTAAAAGTCGGCACCTACAGGCCAATTTTTGAACTCCATTATTGCTCGATCTATACCACCTAGAGGGCTGAAATTTCAGGATTGTGATCTAGGAATCCTTCCCTTTCCATTCCTGTGCCTATCTTTGAATAAGACCAATTTTAGAACAAGTTATGGGCAAACATCCATGTTCAAACTTAAAATGCGAATATCTCGCTTAATATGCGTCTAATAGGGTTAAAAGTCGGCACCTACAAGCCAATTTTTGAACTCCATTATTTCTTGATCTAGACCACCTAAAGGGTTGAAATTTCAGGACTGTGATCTAGGAATCCTTCCCTTTCCATTCCTGTGCCTATCTTTGAATAAGACCAATTCTACAACGAGTTATGGGCAAAAATCCATGTTCAAACTTAAAATGCGAATATCTCGCTTAATATGCGTCTAATAGGGTTAAAAGTCGGCACCTAGAGGGAAATTTTTGAACTCCATTATTTCTTGATCTAGACCACCTAGAGGGCTGAAATTTCAGGACTGTGATCTAGGAATCCTTCCCTTTCCATTCCTGTGCCTACCTTTGAATAAGACCAATTTTACAACAAGTTATGGGCAAAAATCCATGTTCAAACTTAAAATGCGAATATCTCGCTTAATATGCGTCTAATAGGGTTAAAAGTCGGCACCTACAGGCCAATTTTTTAACTCCATTATTTCTTGATCTAGACCACCTAGAGGGTTGAAATTTCAGGACTGTGATCTAGGAATCCTTCCCTTTCCATTCCTGTGCCTATCTTTGAATAAGACCAATTTTAGAACAAGTTATGGGCAAAAATCCATGTTCAAACTTAAAATGCGAATATCTCGCTTAATATGCGTCTAATAGGGTTAAAAGTCGGCACCTTGAGGGAAATTTTTGAACTCCATTATTTCTTGATCTAGACCACCTAGAGGGCTGAAATTTCAGGACTGTGATCTAGGAATCCTTCCCTTTCCATTCCTGTGCCTACCTTTGAATAAGACCAATTTTACAACAAGTTATGGGCAAAAATCCATGTTCAAACTTAAAATGCGAATATCTCGCTTAATATGCGTCTAATAGGGTTAAAAGTCGGCACCTACAGGCCAATTTTTGAACTCCATTATTTCTTGATCTAGACCACCTAGAGGGTTGAAATTTCAGGACTGTGATCTAGGAATCCTTCCCTTTCCATTCCTGTGCCTATCTTTGAATAAGACCAATTTTAGAACAAGTTATGGGCAAAAATCGAAGTTCAAACTTAAAATGCGAATATCTCGCTTAATATGCGTCTAATAGGGTTAAAAGTCGGCACCTAGAGGGCAATTTTTGAACTCCATTATTTCTTGATCTGGACCAACTAGAGGGTTGAAATTTCAGGACTGTGATCTAGGAATCCTTCCCTTTCCATTCCTGTGCCTATCTTTGAATAAGACCAATTTTACAACAAGTTATGGGCAAAAATCCATGTTCAAACTTAAAATGCGAATATCTCGCTTAATATGCGTCTAATAGGGTTAAAAGTCGGCACCTACAGGCCAATTTTTGAACTCCATTATTTCTTGATCTAGACCACCTAGATGGTTGAAATTTCAGGACTGTGATCTAGGAATATTTCCCTTTCCATTCCTGTGCCTATCTTTGAATAAGACCAATTTTACAACAAGGTATGGGCAAAAATCCATGTTCAAACTTAAAATGCGAATATCTCGCTTAATATGCGTCTAATAGGGTTAAAAGTCGGCACCTACAGGCCAATTTTTGAACTCCATTATTGCTCGATCTATACCACCTAGAGGCTGAAATTTCAGGATTGTGATCTAGGAATCCTTCCCTTTCCATTCCTGTGCCTATCTTTGAATAAGACCAATTTTACAACAAGTTATGAGCAAAAATCCATTTTCAAACTTAAAATGCGAATATCTCGCCTAATACGCGTCTAATAGGGTTAAAAGTCGGCACCTACAGGCCAATTTTTGAACTCCATTATTTCTTGATCTAGACCACCTAGAGGGTTGAAATTTCAGGATTGTGATCTAGGAATCCTTCCCTTTCTATTGCTGTGTTCAAACTTAAAATGCGAATATCTCGCTTAATATGCGTCTAATAGGGTTAAAAGTCGGCACCTAGAGGGCAATTTTTGAACTCCATTATTTCTTGATCTAGACCACCTAGAGGGTTGAAATTTCAGGATTGTGATCTAGGAATCCTTCCCTTTCTATTGCTGTGCCTATCTTTGAATAAGACCAATTTTACAACAAGTTATGGGCAAAAATCCATGTTCAAACTTAAAATGCGAATATCTCGCTTAATATGCGTCTAATAGGGTTAAAAGTCGGCACCTTGAGGGAAATTTTTGAACTCCATTATTTCTTGATCTAGACCACCTAGAGGGCTGAAATTTCAGGACTGTGATCTAGGAATCCTTCCCTTTCCATTCCTGTGCCTACCTTTGAATAAGACCAATTTTACAACAAGTTATGGGCAAAAATCCATGTTCAAACTTAAAATGCGAATATCTCGCTTAATATGCGTCTAATAGGGTTAAAAGTCGGCACCTACAGGCCAATTTTTGAACTCCATTATTTCTTGATCTAGACCACCTAGATGGTTGAAATTTCAGGACTGTGATCTAGGAATATTTCCCTTTCCATTCCTGTGCCTATCTTTGAATAAGACCAATTTTACAACAAGGTATGGGCAAAAATCGAAGTTCAAACTTAAAATGCGAATATCTCGCTTAATATGCGTCTAATAGGGTTAAAAGTCGGCACCTACAGGCCAATTTTTGAACTCCATTATTGCTCGATCTATACCACCTAGAGGCTGAAATTTCAGGATTGTGATCTAGGAATCCTTCCCTTTCCATTCCTGTGCCTATCTTTGAATAAGACCAATTTTACAACAAGGTATGGGCAAAAATCCATGTTCAAACTTAAAATGCGAATATCTCGCTTAATATGCGTCTAATAGGGTTAAAAGTCGGCACCTACAGGCCAATTTTTGAACTCCATTATTTCTTGATCTAGACCACCTAGAGGGTTGAAATTTCAGGATTGTGATCTAGGAATCCTTCCCTTTCTATTGCTGTGTTCAAACTTAAAATGCGAATATCTCGCTTAATATGCGTCTAATAGGGTTAAAAGTCGGCACCTAGAGGGCAATTTTTGAACTCCATTATTTCTTGATCTAGACCACCTAGAGGGTTGAAATTTCAGAATTGTGATCTAGGAATCCTTCCCTTTCTATTGCTGTGCCTATCTTTGAATAAGACCAATTTTACAACAAGTTATGGGCAAAAATCCATGTTCAAACTTAAAATGCGAATATCTCGCTTAATATGCGTCTAATAGGGTTAAAAGTCGGCACCTTGAGGGAAATTTTTGAACTCCATTATTTCTTGATCTAGACCACCTAGAGGGCTGAAATTTCAGGACTGTGATCTAGGAATCCTTCCCTTTCCATTCCTGTGCCTACCTTTGAATAAGACCAATTTTACAACAAGTTATGGGCAAAAATCCATGTTCAAACTTAAAATGCGAATATCTCGCTTAATATGCGTCTAATAGGGTTAAAAGTCGGCACCTACAGGCCAATTTTTTAACTCCATTATTTCTTGATCTAGACCACCTAGAGGGTTGAAATTTCAGGACTGTGATCTAGGAATCCTTCCCTTTCCATTCCTGTGCCTATCTTTGAATAAGACCAATTTTACAACAAGTTATGGGCAAAAATCGAAGTTCAAACTTAAAATGCGAATATCTCGCTTAATATGCGTCTAATAGGGTTAAAAGTCGGCACCTAGAGGGCAATTTTTGAACTCCATTATTTCTTGATCTGGACCACCTAGAGGGTTGAAATTTCAGGACTGTGATCTAGGAATCCTTCCCTTTCCATTCCTGTGCCTATCTTTGAATAAGACCAATTTTACAACAAGGTATGGGCAAAAATCCATGTTCAAACTTAAAATGCGAATATCTCGCTTAATATGCGTCTAATAGGGTTAAAAGTCGGCACCTACAGGCCAATTTTTGAACTCCATTATTGCTCGATCTATACCACCTAGAGGCTGAAATTTCAGGATTGTGATCTAGGAATCCTTCCCTTTCCATTCCTGTGCCTATCTTTGAATAAGACCAATTTTACAACAAGTTATGAGCAAAAATCCATTTTCAAACTTAAAATGCGAATATCTCGCCTAATACGCGTCTAATAGGGTTAAAAGTCGGCACCTACAGGCCAATTTTTGAACTCCATTATTTCTTGATCTAGACCACCTAGAGGGTTGAAATTTCAGGATTGTGATCTAGGAATCCTTCCCTTTCTATTGCTGTGTTCAAACTTAAAATGCGAATATCTCGCTTAATATGCGTCTAATAGGGTTAAAAGTCGGCACCTAGAGGGCAATTTTTGAACTCCATTATTTCTTGATCTAGACCACCTAGAGGGTTGAAATTACAGGATTGTGATCTAGGAATCCTTCCCTTTCTATTGCTGTGCCTATCTTTGAATAAGACCAATTTTACAACAAGTTATGGGCAAAAATCCATGTTCAAACTTAAAATGCGAATATCTCGCTTAATATGCGTCTTACTTACTTTACTT
>CAKKTC010000379.1:0-22966 GCA_920104205.1 Eupeodes latifasciatus
CATGTTCAAACTTAAAATGCGAATATCTCGCTTAATATGCGTCTAATAGGGTTAAAAGTCGGCACCTACAGGCCAATTTTTGAACTCCATTATTTCTCGATCTATACCACCTAGAGGGCTGAAATTTCAGGATTGTGATCTAGGAATCCTTCCCTTTCCATTCCTGTGCCTATCTTTTAATAAGACCAATTTTACAACAAGTTATGGGCAAAAATCCATGTTCAAACTTAAAATGCGAATATCTCGCTTAATATGCGTCTAATAGGGTTAAAAGTCGGCACCTAGAGGGCAATTTTTGAACTCCATTATTTCTCGATCTATACCACCTAGAGGGCTGAAATTTCAGGATTGTGATCTAGGAATCCTTCCCTTTCCATTCCTGTGCCTATCTTTGAATAAGACCAATTTTACAACAAGTTATGGGCAAAAATCCATGTTCAAACTTAAAATGCGAATATCTCGCTTAATATGCGTCTAATAGGGTTAAAAGTCGGCACCTAGAGGGCAATTTTTGAACTCCATTATTTCTCGATCTAGACCACCTAGAGGGCTGAAATTTCAGGATTGTGATCTAGGAATCCTTCCCTTTCCATTCCTGTGCCTATCTTTGAATAAGACCAATTTTACAACAAGTTATGGGCAAAAATCCATGTTCAAACTTAAAATGCGAATATCTCGCTTAATATGCGTCTAATAGGGTTAAAAGTCGGCACCTAGAGGGCAATTTTTGAACTCCATTATTTCTCGATCTATACCACCTAGAGGGCTGAAATTTCAGGATTGTGATCTAGGAATCCTTCCCTTTCCATTCCTGTGCCTATCTTTGAATAAGACCAATTTTACAACAAGTTATGGGCAAAAATCCATGTTCAAACTTAAAATGTGAATATCTCGCTTAATATGCGTCTAATAGGGTTAAAAGTCGGCACCTAGAGGGCAATTTTTGAACTCCATTATTTCTCGATCTATACCACCTAGAGGGCTGAAATTTCAGGATTGTGATCTAGGAATCCTTCCCTTTCTATTCCTGTGCCTATCTTTGAATAAGACCAATTTTACAACAAGTTATGGGCAAAAATCCATGTTCAAACTTAAAATGCGAATATCTCGCTTAATATGCGTCTAATAGGGTTAAAAGTCGGCACCTAGAGGGCAATTTTTGAACTCCATTATTTCTTGATCTAGACCACCTAGAGGGCTGAAATTTCAGGATTGTGATCTAGGAATCCTTCCCTTTCCATTTCTGTGCCTATCTTTGAATAAGACCAATTTTACAACAAGTTATGGGCAAAAATCCATGTTCAAACTTAAAATGCGAATATCTCGCTCAATATGCGTCTAATAGTGTTAAAAGTCGGCACCTACAGGCCAATTTTTGAACTCCATTTTTTCTTCATCTAGACCACCTAGAGGGCTGAAATTTCAGGATTGTGATCTAGGAATCCTTCCCTTTCCATTCCTGTGCCTATCTTTGAATAAGACCAATTTTACAACAAGTTATGGGCAAAAATCCATGTTCAAACTTAAAATGCGAATATCTCGCTTAATATGCGTCTAATAGGGTTAAAAGTCGGCACCTACAGGCCAATTTTTGAACTCCATTATTTCTTGATCTAGACCACCTAGTGGGTTGAAATTTCAGGACTGTGATCTAGGAATCCTTCCCTTTCCATTCCTGTGCCTATCTTTGAATAAAACCAATTTTACAACAAGTTATGGGCAAAAATCCATGTTCAAACTTAAAATGCGAATATCTCGCTTAATATGCGTCTAATAGGGTTAAAAGTCGGCACCTACAGGCCAATTTTTGAACTCCATTATTTCTTGATCTAGACCACCTAGAGGGTTGAAATTTCAGGACTGTGATCTAGGAATCCTTCCCTTTCCATTCCTGTGCCTATCTTTGAATAAGACCAATTTTACAACAAGTTATGGGCAAAAATCCATGTTCAAACTTAAAATGCGAATATCTCGCTTAATATGCGTCTAATAGGGTTAAAAGTCGGCACCTACAGGCCAATTTTTGAACTCCATTATTTCTTGATCTAGACCAACTAGAGGGTTGAAATTTCAGGACTTTGATCTAGGAATCCTTCCCTTTCCATTGCTGTGCCTATCTTTGAATAAGACCAATTTTACAACAAGTTATGGGCAAAAATCCATGTTCAAACTTAAAATGCGAATATCTCGCTTAATATGCGTCTAATAGGGTTAAAAGTCGGCACCTAGAGGCCAATTTTTGAACTCCATTATTTCTTGATCTAGACCACCTAGAGGGCTGAAATTTCAGGATTGTGATCTAGGAATCCTTCCTCTTCCATTCCTGTGCCTATCTTTGAATAAGACCAATTTTACAACAAGTTATGGGCAAAAATCCATGTTCAAACTTAAAATGCGAATATCTCGCTTAATATGCGTCTAATAGGGTAAAAAGTCGGCACCTAGAGGGCAATTTTTAAACTCCATTATTTCTTGATCTAGACCACCTAGAGGGCTGAAATTTCAGGATTGTGATCTAGGAATCCTTCCCTTTCCATTGCTGTGCCTATCTGTGAATAAGACCAATTTTACAACAAGTTATGGGCAAAACTCCATGTTCAAACATAAAATGCGAATATCTCGCTCAATATGCGTCTAATAGGGTTAAAAGTCGGCACCTAGAGGGCAATTTTTGAACTCCATTATTTCCCTATCTAGACCACCTAGAGGGCTGAAATTTCAGAATTGTGATCTAGGAATCCTTCCCTTTCCATTGCTGTGCCTATCTTTGAATAAGACCAATGTTACAACAAGTTATGGGCAAAAATACATGTTCAAACTTAAAATGCGAATATCTCGCTTAATATGCGTCTAATAGGGTTAAAAGTCGGCACCTACAGGCCAATTTTTGAACTCCATTATTTCTTGATCTAGACCACCTAGTGGGTTGAAATTTCAGGACTGTGATCTAGGAATCCTTCCCTTTCCATTGCTGTGCCTATCTTTGAATAAGACCAATTTTACAACAAGTTATGGACAAAAATCCATGTTCAAACTTAAAATGCGAATATCTCGCTTAATATGCGTCTAATAGGGTTAAAAGTCGGCACCTACAGGCCAATTTTTGAACTCCATTTTTTCTTCATCTAGACCACCTAGAGGGCTGAAATTTCAGGATTGTGATCTAGGAATCCTTCCCTTTCCATTCCTGTGCCTATCTTTGAATAAGACCAATTTTACAACAAGTTATGGGCAAAAATCCATGTTCAAACTTAAAATGCGAATATCTCGCTTAATATGCGTCTAATAGGGTTAAAAGTCGGCACCTACAGGCCAATTTTTGAACTCCATTATTTCTCGATCTATACCACCTAGAGGGCTGAAATTTCAGGATTGTGATCTAGGAATCCTTCCCTTTCCATTGCTGTGCCTATCTGTGAATAAGACCAATTTTACAGCAAGTTATGGGCAAAAATCCATTTTCAAACTTAAAATGCGAATATCTCGCTTAATATGCGTCTAATAGGGTAAAAAGTCGGCACCTAGAGGGAAATTTTTGAACTCCATTATTTCTTGATCTAGACCACCTAGAGGGCTGAAATTTCAGGACTGTGATCTAGGAATCCTTCCCTTTCCATTCCTGTGCCTATCTTTGAATAAGACCAATTTTACAACAAGTTATGGGCAAAAATCCATGTTCAAACTTAAAATGCGAATATCTCGCTTAATATGCGTCTAATAGGGTTAAAAGTCGGCACCTAGAGGGCAATTTTTGAACTCCATTATTTCTCGATCTATACCACCTAGAGGGCTGAAATTTCAGGATTGTGATCTAGGAATCCTTCCCTTTCCATTCCTGTGCCTATCTTTTAATAAGACCAATTTTACAACAAGTTATGGGCAAAAATCCATGTTCAAACTTAAAATGCGAATATCTCGCTTAATATGCGTCTAATAGGGTTAAAAGTCGGCACCTAGAGGGCAATTTTTGAACTCCATTATTTCTCGATCTATACCACCTAGAGGGCTAAAATTTCAGGATTGTGATCTAGGAATCCTTCCCTTTCCATTCCTGTGCCTATCTGTGAATAAGACCAATTTTACAACAAGTTATGGGCAAAAATCCATGTTCAAACTTAAAATGCGAATATCTCGCTCAATATGCGTCTAATAGGGTTAAAAGTCGGCACCTAGAGGGCAATTTTTGAACTCCATTATTTCCCTATCTAGACCACCTAGAGGGCTGAAATTTCAGAATTGTGATCTAGGAATCCTTCCCTTTCCATTGCTGTGCCTATCTTTGAATAAGACCAATGTTACAACAAGTTATGGGCAAAAATACATGTTCAAACTTAAAATGCGAATATCTCGCTTAATATGCGTCTAATAGGGTTAAAAGTCGGCACCTACAGGCCAATTTTTGAACTCCATTATTTCTCGATCTATACCACCTAGAGGGCTGAAATTTCAGGATTGTGATCTAGGAATCCTTCCCTTTCCATTCCTGTGCCTATCTTTTAATAAGACCAATTTTACAACAAGTTATGGGCAAAAATCCATGTTCAAACTTAAAATGCGAATATCTCGCTTAATATGCGTCTAATAGGGTTAAAAGTCGGCACCTAGAGGGCAATTTTTGAACTCCATTATTTCTCGATCTATACCACCTAGAGGGCTGAAATTTCAGGATTGTGATCTAGGAATCCTTCCCTTTCCATTCCTGTGCCTATCTGTGAATAAGACCAATTTTACAACAAGTTATGGGCAAAAATCCATGTTCAAACTTAAAATGCGAATATCTCGCTCAATATGCGTCTAATAGGGTTAAAAGTCGGCACCTAGAGGGCAATTTTTGAACTCCATTATTTCCCTATCTAGACCACCTAGAGGGCTGAAATTTCAGAATTGTGATCTAGGAATCCTTCCCTTTCCATTGCTGTGCCTATCTTTGAATAAGACCAATGTTACAACAAGTTATGGGCAAAAATACATGTTCAAACTTAAAATGCGAATATCTCGCTTAATATGCGTCTAATAGGGTTAAAAGTCGGCACCTACAGGCCAATTTTTGAACTCCATTATTTCTTGATCTAGACCACCTAGAGGGTTGAAATTTCAGGACTGTGATCTAGGAATCCTTCCCTTTCCATTGCTGTGCCTATCTTTGAATAAGACCAATTTTACAACAAGTTATGGACAAAATCCATGTTCAAACTTAAAATGCGAATATCTCGCTTAATATGCGTCTAATAGGGTTAAAAGTCGGCACCTACAGGCCAATTTTTGAACTCCATTATTTCTTGATCTAGACCACCTAGTGGGTTGAAATTTCAGGACTGTGATCTAGGAATCCTTCCCTTTCCATTGCTGTGCCTATCTTTGAATAAGACCAATTTTACAACAAGTTATGGGCAAAAATCCATGTTCAAACTTAAAATGCGAATATCTCGCTTAATATGCGTCTAATAGGGTTAAAAGTCGGCACCTAGAGGGCAATTTTTGAACTCCATTATTTCCCTATCTAGACCACCTAGAGGGCTGAAATTTCAGAATTGTGATCTAGGAATCCTTCCCTTTCCATTGCTGAGCCTATCTTTGAATAAGACCAATTTTACAACAAGTTATGGGCAAAAATCCATGTTCAAACTTAAAATGCGAATATCTCGCTTAATATGCGTCTAATAGGGTTAAAAGTCGGCACCTAGAGGCCAATTTTTGAACTCCATTATTTCTTGATCTAGACCACCTAGAGGGCTGAAATTTCAGGATTGTGATCTAGGAATCCTTCCCTTTCCATTCCTGTGCCTATCTTTGAATAAGACCAATTTTACAACAAGTTATGGGCAAAAATCCATGTTCAAACTTAAAATGCGAATATCTCGCTTAATATGCGTCTAATAGGGTTAAAAGTCGGCACCTAGAGGGCAATTTTTAAACTCCATTATTTCTTGATCTAGACCACCTAGAGGGCTGAAATTTCAGGATTGTGATCTAGGAATCCTTCCCTTTCCATTGCTGTGCCTATCTGTGAATAAGACCAATTTTACAACAAGTTATGGGCAAAAATCCATGTTCAAACTTAAAATGCGAATATCTCGCTCAATATGCGTCTAATAGGGTTAAAAGTCGGCACCTAGAGGGCAATTTTTGAACTCCATTATTTCCCTATCTAGACCACCTAGAGGGCTGAAATTTCAGAATTGTGATCTAGGAATCCTTCCCTTTCCATTGCTGTGCCTATCTTTGAATAAGACCAATGTTACAACAAGTTATGGGCAAAAATACATGTTCAAACTTAAAATGCGAATATCTCGCTTAATATGCGTCTAATAGGGTTAAAAGTCGGCACCTACAGGCCAATTTTTGAACTCCATTATTTCTTGATCTAGACCACCTAGTGGGTTGAAATTTCAGGACTGTGATCTAGGAATCCTTCCCTTTCCATTGCTGTGCCTATCTTTGAATAAGACCAATTTTACAACAAGTTATGGACAAAATCCATGTTCAAACTTAAAATGCGAATATCTCGCTTAATATGCGTCTAATAGGGTTAAAAGTCGGCACCTACAAGCCAATTTTTGAACTCCATTATTTCTTGATCTAGACCACCTAGTGGGTTGAAATTTCAGGACTGTGATCTAGGAATCCTTCCCTTTCCATTCCTGTGCCTATCTTTGAATAAGACCAATTTTACAACAAGTTATGGGCAAAAATCCATGTTCAAACTTAAAATGCGAATATCTCGCTTAATATGCGTCTAATAGGGTTAAAAGTCGGCACCTAGAGGGCAATTTTTGAACTCCATTATTTCTCGATCTATACCACCTAGAGGGTTGAAATTTCAGGATTGTGATCTAGGAATCCTTCCCTTTCCATTCCTGTGCCTATCTTTGAATAAGACCAATTTTACAGCAAGTTATGGGCAAAAATCCATTTTCAAACTTAAAATGCGAATATCTCGCTTAATATGCGTCTAATAGGGTTAAAAGTCGGCACCTACAGGCCAATTTTTGAACTCCATTATTTCCCTATCTAGACCACCTAGAGGGCTGAAATTTCAGAATTGTGATCTAGGAATCCTTCCCTTTCCATTGCTGTGCCTATCTTTGAATAAGACCAATGTTACGACAAGTTATGGGCAAAAATACATGTTCAAACTTAAAATGCGAATATCTCGCTTAATATGGGTCTAATAGGGTTAAAAGTCGGCACCTACAGGCCAATTTTTGAACTCCATTATTTCTTGATCTAGACCACCTAGTGGGTTGAAATTTCAGGACTGTGATCTAGGAATCCTTCCCTTTCCATTGCTGTGCCTATCTTTGAATAAGACCAATTTTACAACAAGTTATGGACAAAATCCATGTTCAAACTTAAAATGCGAATATCTCGCTTAATATGCGTCTAATAGGGTTAAAAGTCGGCACCTACAGGCCAATTTTTGAACTCCATTATTTCTTGATCTAGACCACCTAGTGGGTTGAAATTTCAGGACTGTGATCTAGGAATCCTTCCCTTTCCATTCCTGTGCCTATCTTTGAATAAGACCAATTTTACAACAAGTTATGGGCAAAAATCCATGTTCAAACTTAAAATGCGAATATCTCGCTTAATATGCGTCTAATAGGGTTAAAAGTCGGCACCTAGAGGGCAATTTTTAAACTCCATTATTTCTTCATCTAGACCACCTAGAGGGCTGAAATTTCAGGATTGTGATCTAGGAATCCTTCCCTTTCCATTCCTGTGCCTATCTTTGAATAAGACCAATTTTACAACAAGTTGTGGGCAAAAATCCATGTTCAAACCTAAAATGTGAATATCTCGCTTAATATGCGTCTAATAGGGTTAAAAGTCGGCACCTAGAGGGCAATTTTTGAACTCCATTATTTCTCGATCTATACCACCTAGAGGGCTGAAATTTCAGGATTGTGATCTAGGAATCCTTCCCTTTCCATTCCTGTGCCTATCTTTGAATAAGACCAATTTTACAGCAAGTTATGGGCAAAAATCCATGTTCAAACTTAAAATGCGAATATCTCGCTTAATATGCGTCTAATAGGGTTAAAAGTCGGCACCTAGAGGGCAATTTTTGAACTCCATTATTTCTTGATCTAGACCACCTAGAGGGCTGAAATTTCAGGATTGTGATCTAGGAATCCTTCCCTTTCCATTCCATTCCTGTGCCTATCTTTGAATAAGACCAATTTTACAACAAGTTATGGGCAAAAATCCATGTTCAAACTTAAAATGCGAATATCTCGCTTAATATGCGTCTAATAGGGTTAAAAGTCGGCACCTACAGGCCAATTTTTGAACTCCATTATTTCTTGATCTAGACCACCTAGTGGGTTGAAATTTCAGGACTGTGATCTAGGAATCCTTCCCTTTCCATTGCTGTGCCTATCTTTGAATAAGACCAATTTTACAACAAGTTATGGACAAAATCCATGTTCAAACTTAAAATGCGAATATCTCGCTTAATATGCGTCTAATAGGGTTAAAAGTCGGCACCTACAGGCCAATTTTTGAACTCCATTATTTCTTGATCTAGACCACCTAGTGGGTTGAAATTTCAGGACTGTGATCTAGGAATCCTTCCCTTTCCATTGCTGTGCCTATCTTTGAATAAGACCAATTTTACAACAAGTTATGGGCAAAAATCCATGTTCAAACTTAAAATGCGAATATCTCGCTTAATATGCGTCTAATAGGGTTAAAAGTCGGCACCTAGAGGGCAATTTTTGAACTCCATTATTTCCCTATCTAGACCACCTAGAGGGCTGAAATTTCAGAATTGTGATCTAGGAATCCTTCCCTTTCCATTCCTGTGCCTATCTTTGAATAAGACCAATTTTACAACAAGTTATGGGCAAAAATCCATGTTCAAACTTAAAATGCGAATATCTCGCTTAATATGCGTCTAATAGGGTTAAAAGTCGGCACCTAGAGGCCAATTTTTGAACTCCATTATTTCTTGATCTAGACCACCTAGAGGGCTGAAATTTCAGGATTGTGATCTAGGAATCCTTCCCTTTCCATTCCTGTGCCTATCTTTGAATAAGACCAATTTTACAACAAGTTAATGGGCAAAAATCCATGTTCAAACTTAAAATGCGAATATCTCGCTTAATATGCGTCTAATAGGGTTAAAAGTCGGCACCTAGAGGGCAATTTTTAAACTCCATTATTTCTTGATCTAGACCACCTAGAGGGCTGAAATTTCAGGATTGTGATCTAGGAATCCTTCCCTTTCCATTGCTGTGCCTATCTGTGAATAAGACCAATTTTACAACAAGTTATGGGCAAAAATCCATGTTCAAACTTAAAATGCGAATATCTCGCTTAATATGCGTCTAATAGGGTTAAAAGTCGGCACCTAGAGGGCAATTTTTGAACTCCATTATTTCCCTATCTAGACCACCTAGAGGGCTGAAATTTCAGAATTGTGATCTAGGAATCCTTCCCTTTCCATTGCTGTGCCTATCTTTGAATAAGACCAATGTTACAACAAGTTATGGGCAAAAATACATGTTCAAACTTAAAATGCGAATATCTCGCTTAATATGCGTCTAATAGGGTTAAAAGTCGGCACCTACAGGCCAATTTTTGAACTCCATTATTTCTTGATCTAGACCACCTAGTGGGTTGAAATTTCAGGACTGTGATCTAGGAATCCTTCCCTTTCCATTGCTGTGCCTATCTTTGAATAAGACCAATTTTACAACAAGTTATGGACAAAATCCATGTGCAAACTTAAAATGCGAATATCTCGCTTAATATGCGTCTAATAGGGTTAAAAGTCGGCACCTACAGGCCAATTTTTGAACTCCATTATTTCTTGATCTAGACCACCTAGTGGGTTGAAATTTCAGGACTGTGATCTAGGAATCCTTCCCTTTCCATTCCTGTGCCTATCTTTGAATAAGACCAATTTTTCAACAAGTTATGGGCAAAAATCCATGTTCAAACTTAAAATGCGAATATCTCGCTTAATATGCGTCTAATAGGGTTAAAAGTCGGCACCTACAGGCCAATTTTTGAACTCCATTATTTCTCGATCTATACCACCTAGAGGGTTGAAATTTCAGGATTGTGATCTAGGAATCCTTCCCTTTCCATTCCTGTGCCTATCTTTGAATAAGACCAATTTTACAGCAAGTTATGGGCAAAAATCCATTTTCAAACTTAAAATGCGAATATCTCGCTTAATATGCGTCTAATAGGGTTAAAAGTCGGCACCTACAGGCCAATTTTTGAACTCCATTATTTCCCTATCTAGACCACCTAGAGGGCTGAAATTTCAGAATTGTGATCTAGGAATCCTTCCCTTTCCATTGCTGTGCCTATCTTTGAATAAGACCAATGTTACAACAAGTTATGGGCAAAAATACATGTTCAAACTTAAAATGCGAATATCTCGCTTAATATGGGTCTAATAGGGTTAAAAGTCGGCACCTACAGGCCAATTTTTGAACTCCATTATTTCTTGATCTAGACCACCTAGTGGGTTGAAATTTCAGGACTGTGATCTAGGAATCCTTCCCTTTCCATTGCTGTGCCTATCTTTGAATAAGACCAATTTTACAACAAGTTATGGACAAAATCCATGTTCAAACTTAAAATGCGAATATCTCGCTTAATATGCGTCTAATAGGGTTAAAAGTCGGCACCTACAGGCCAATTTTTGAACTCCATTATTTCTTGATCTAGACCACCTAGTGGGTTGAAATTTCAGGACTGTGATCTAGGAATCCTTCCCTTTCCATTCCTGTGCCTATCTTTGAATAAGACCAATTTTACAACAAGTTATGGGCAAAAATCCATGTTCAAACTTAAAATGCGAATATCTCGCTTAATATGCGTCTAATAGGGTTAAAAGTCGGCACCTAGAGGGCAATTTTTGAACTCCATTATTTCTCAATCTATACCACCTAGAGGGCTGAAATTTCAGGATTGTGATCTAGGAATCCTTCCCTTTCCATTCCTGTGCCTATCTTTGAATAAGACCAATTTTACAACAAGTTGTGGGCAAAAATCCATGTTCAAACCTAAAATGTGAATATCTCGCTTAATATGCGTCTAATAGGGTTAAAAGTCGGCACCTAGAGGGCAATTTTTGAACTCCATTATTTCTCGATCTATACCACCTAGAGGGCTGAAATTTCAGGATTGTGATCTAGGAATCCTTCCCTTTCCATTCCTGTGCCTATCTTTGAATAAGACCAATTTTACAGCAAGTTATGGGCAAAAATCCATGTTCAAACTTAAAATGCGAATATCTCGCTTAATATGCGTCTAATAGGGTTAAAAGTCGGCACCTAGAGGGCAATTTTTAAACTCCATTATTTCTTGATCTAGACCACCTAGAGGGCTGAAATTTCAGGATTGTGATCTAGGAATCCTTCCCTTTCCATTCCTGTGCCTATCTTTGAATAAGACCAATTTTACAACAAGTTATGGGCAAAAATCCATGTTCAAACTTAAAATGCGAATATCTCGCTTAATATGCGTCTAATAGGGTTAAAAGTCGGCACCTACAGGCCAATTTTTGAACTCCATTATTTCTTGATCTAGACCACCTAGTGGGTTGAAATTTCAGGACTGTGATCTAGGAATCCTTCCCTTTCCATTCCTGTGCCTATCTTTGAATAAAACCAATTTTACAACAAGTTATGGGCAAAAATCCATGTTTAAACTTAAAATGCGAATATCTCGCTTAATATGCGTCTAATAGGGTTAAAAGTCGGCACCTACAGGCCAATTTTTGAACTCCATTATTTCTTGATCTAGACCACCTAGAGGGTTGAAATTTCAGGACTGTGATCTAGGAATCCTTCCCTTTCCATTGCTGTGCCTATCTTTTAATAAGACCAATTTACAACAAGTTATGGGCAAAAATCCATGTTCAAACTTAAAATGCGAATATCTCGCTTAATATGCGTCTAATAGGGTTAAAAGTCGGCACCTAGAGGGCAATTTTTGAACTCCATTATTTCTCGATCTATACCACCTAGAGGGCTGAAATTTCAGGATTGTGATCTAGGAATCCTTCCCTTTCCATTCCTGTGCCTATCTTTGAATAAGACCAATTTTACAACAAGTTGTGGGCAAAAATCCATGTTCAAACTTAAAATGTGAATATCTCGCTTAATATGCGTCTAATAGGGTTAAAAGTCGGCACCTAGAGGGCAATTTTTGAACTCCATTATTTCTCGATCTATACCACTGTTCGGTCAATCACCATTGACCTCGAGATTTGGTGGTCAACGTACGCGCTGATGCAGCAGAAAGTACTTAGTACCTCACTACACCCACCACCACCATCAGCAAGGCAGCATCATATCACACATTCCATACTGCCTCGATATATGAGCAGTCGATGGACATCAAAATGTGTCGAATTAAATGTGCCATTGATTTGTGCTTCATTTCTGTGCCAGCCAAAGCGGATACCTACCCACAGTACAGGCACAATGCACATATCTAAGTATACATAGAGCTATAGGTGGTGTCGTCACCCACCGTATAGCAGATACACAGCGCATACCATGGGTATGCAATAGTAGAGCGAACACATAGCGCACACCATGGGTATGCATTAGCATGGCAGATACCTACAACATATGCTATGGTTATGGATAGGATGAAGCGGCTCGTAGTGTCGCTCACTCAACGACTGGACTGTGACATTCGACTCTTATTGTCGCCAGTCAATCATCGCTGCCCTATATTTATCTTGGATAAATACAGCAGAGTGCTGAGGGTTGCAAGACAGTTCTAGGAAGAACAAATAAACAACACCACGACGATGGCTTACCCTCAGATGACGCTCCCACGGATCTTCGCTATTGTTGCTGGCGTTGGCACATTCTTGGTTGTGTGTCGTTGGGTATCCAAGGCATGGGCCTGGTACCAGATACTGGACTCAATTAACCTGTGGGCGTTTTGGTGACGCTGCATTCTTGGACAACGGACTGGTGGTGGCTTGGTGACTGACTTGGTCAGTCTGAATTCGGTTCTCTTCTATTCTTCAACGTGGTTGGTTGTGTGCTGCGCCAATAAAAGACTTGTAAATTAAAATAATTTAATAAAGAAATATCATAAGTAAAATTTGTGTTCGGCAAAGTGCCCTTTTGAAACAAACTATTAAATCAAGTATCTCTCCCCCTTGTCGTTGGAAGTTTAATTCCCAACATTTTGGTGCCTCCTGTGAGGAATATTGTGCGAATTTAAGTGACATTTAGAACATTTTTGTCGTGTCCCTCGTGAACCTGTTGAATGTGCGTTTGTGGATCTTGGCATCCAAGCTATATTGAATTCGCGATCGTCGTCTTTGTGTTAAGTGTAGTTGCGCTACTGTGGTACGCGGCCATAATCCTATCGTTGGGATAGATTCAGTGCTCGTGAACATATAAGTGTCCAACCCTCGTGCTCAATTTGTGAAGTGCTCATGGCGCATCTAACAAAAAGGTCAGCAGCATGCACCGCCTTGAAGCGGCTGCATAACAACATCGTGTCCGCGGACATGGCTAGCTGGGATGTGGCCCGGATCGAGAGCGAACAACGCTCTCTAGATCAACAATACGAGCGCTTCCAGAGCGCACACGAAGTAGCTCTGCTGGATGTCGGCGACACCGACGAGTCAGACCTCCTCGAGCACGATGCACTGTTGCACATCGTGGAGGCGCAGTACAAAGAGGCATCGGTGAGTTTGAGGCGGCACCTCGAGAAGCTGCAACCTCAAATAAAGGAGACTCGGCTAGGCCCCTCAACAGATCCTCAGAAGAGTCGCATCCAATTGCTGCGAAGAACAACGGCGTGCCAGGCGCTCAAGAACCACCATACCACAATACTGACGGCTGATCTAAACGGATGGGACCTTACCCGTATCTACATGGTAGAGAAGGATCTGGAGTTACAATACCAGCGGTTCCAGGCGGCCCATGACGCAATACTTGACGAGGTAACAGACGATGACATAGAGGAGCACGGATTGCTGCAGCAGACGGTGACGCAGCAGTACATCGAAGCATCGTCAGCGTTGAAACGGCGGGTAGCAGTCCTGGACGTGCCCAAAGAGGTCGTGGTGCCAACAATCCCTTCCACATCAACGGCGAAGCTGGAGATGAAGCTGGAGTCGATCCGGATCCCTACCTTCACTGGGGAACTCCAGAAGTGGCTGGAGTTCAAAGACGCCTTCGAGACGATGGTGCACAACGCCGATCTACCCGTGCCCTACAAACTGCAGAAGCTTCGGGACTCCGTGAAAGTGACAGACGTGGGTCTCGTCGGGAGTGTTTACTCAGGAGGGTACGAGGAACTATGGGCGGCACTCAAGGAGCGCTTCGACAACCCCAGATTGCTGGCAGAGGCTCACGTATCCCGGTTTTTGGGGGTAGCTGTCGCCACAGAGGAGTCACCCCGCGAGCTGATGCGTATCAGGGACACAGTAGGTGAGTCTCTACGCTCACTCAGGGTCATGGGAGAACCAGTCGACAGTTGGGACACGTTGACTCTACATATCGTCCTTACGAAGCTTCCACCGAAGACACAACATCTCTGGAGCATGCATTGTCCTCCTAAGAAACCGGCATCATTGGCATCATTATTAGAGTTCGTGGAACTCCGTGCCCACAGTCTTGGTGCTGAAATAGCCAGGCGACCATTTGGCAGTCACTCGGATGCTGCAAGTCGGTCAGCTCCGCGTCCCTCGGCCCGGTCTAAACCGGTCGCTCGGACACATGCCGCAGCAGCCATAAAGAAGCAGAATAACCGGTGTGTAGCTTGCAACGGAAACCACACCCTCAACCACTGCAGCGAGTTCGGTGGCTGGGATGCCAGCACGAAGCTCAACTTCCTCCGAGCAGAGGACCTGTGCTTCAACTGCCTGAAGTCTGGACACCGCTCGGATAGGTGCCCATCTGCATTCAATTGCCGCAATTGCAATCAGCGACACAACACGCTCCTGTGCAAGAGTCAGCCGCAATCTTCAAAGAAGCCGTCAGCGGATCCTGCTGCGCAACAAGGTAAACCTTCAGGATCCAAACAGCGATTGCCAGAACCGTCCAACTGGGTTTCGTACCAGGAACGGAAACATGGACCACCTGACGTGTTCCAGGAGGATTCAAATTGACTCCTCAACCCCAGCTCGACTGTACTATTGGCGACAGCATTAGTCTATACGTACAGTCAAACAGCGGAGCGGCACTTGGTGCGCGCCCTCTGCGATCCAGGATCGCAGGTAAGTTTTGCTAAAACCTCTCTAGTTGACAGGCTTAAACTCCCGAGGTCTCCAGTGGACATCGCCGTGCAAGGCATTGGCGCATTGAAGCATGCGCCTGTACAGGAACAAGTGACGTTGTCACTTCGGTCGACCCGTTCCTCTTTCACCATCCAACTCAAGGCTCTGGTGATCCCGACCATTACGTCAGTCATCCCTGACTCATACGTCGATACTACGCAGTGGACCCACTTGGCGGGTCTACCATTGGCTGATAAGCACCTAGGAACCCCTGGTGCCATTGATGTTTTACTCGGTGCAGATGTATGGGGATACATAGTCCAGAGCGAGGTTATTCATGGTCAATTTCACGAACCACATGCACAGTGTACCCGGCTTGGTTGGGTGGTCTTTGGTCCAGCTGCTCTGGCACCACCGCAGCCCATCGCACGAGCTCACAACGCCCGGATGACTGCGGAACCATCTTCAGACTTTACCTTAGACGAATTGGTAAAGAACTTCTGGAAGCTAGAAGAAGTTCCTCTCGACGAATCCAGAGAGGATGAGTGCAGTCGCCATTTCGATTCGACACACTCACGCACACCTGATGGTCGGTACATGGTTCAGATACCATTTCGACACGATGCCCCGAAGCTAGGCGCATCCTACCGCTCAGCCGTACGCCAGTTCTATTGTCTAGAGAGAAGACTCTACAACAACCCAGAACTCCGCGAGAAGTACACTACATTCATGCGTGAATATGAAGCTATGGGACACATGGAGCGGGTGGGTCAACATGGCGACCACCCCAACTCGTACTACATCCCGCATCATGCGGTAATCACTAAATTCCGTGTGGTATTCAATGCGTCAGCCAAAACCACTACTGGAGTCTCACTCAATGATGTCCAGCTTGTGGGTCCGACGATCCAAGATTCACTTATCAATGTGATCTTGAGGTTCCGGAGATACCCCATTGCTTTGACAGCCGATGTCGAGAAGATGTTCCGTCAGGTCCTGGTAGCACCTGAACATCGTGATTTCCAGCGGATTCTCTGGAGAGAGTCACCGTCAGACGAGCTCAATGTCTTTCGGTTAACAACCGTTACGTATGGTATGGCATCTAGTCCATACACTTCAGTGCGATCGATGATCCAGTGTGCGCACGATAACCAGAGTTTGGTCGCAGATCCAGTACGTGCCCGAGCGGCAATTGAGACGATTGAGAAGGCCTTTTACGTGGATGACCTCCTCACTAGCTGCAACAGTGCAGTCGAAGCAGTACGCCTGGCAGGAGACGTCAATAAGGTCCTCTTGGCTGGACATTTTGCACTCCGCAAATGGAACTCGAATAGCATACAGGTAATGTCGAGGTTAACTAATCAAGTTTCCTTTTCTTCTTCTTCCACAGAGCTTGTCATTGACTGCCCAACGGCAACAGTACTTGGTCTACGTTGGGACCCAACAGCTGACGAGCTCTTCTTTCGCGTGGAACTAGAAGTGCCACGCCCTCCTGCAACAAAGAGGCGTGTACTGAGTGAAGTGGCTCAGCTATTTGACCCCACCGGTCTTCTTGCTCCTGTGGTAATCGTCGGAAAGGTGTTCATCCAGACACTCTGGTCCGCAGGCATCACTTGGGATGCCCCCCTCACTGATGAGTTGCAGCACACTTGGCAGACATTCCGGGACGACTTGGTCAACCTCAATCAGGTTCGGGTCCCACGCTGGCTAGGCATGCACAATCAGCACCCCACCACAATTCATGGTTTCTGTGATGCCAGCTCCCGAGCCTACGCAGCAGTGGTCTACCTAAGGACCACCTACCCAGATGAACGAGTGCAGATCTCCCTGGTGACTGCACGCACGAAGGTAGCCCCCATCAAGGGCGCCACTATACCTCGTTTAGAACTTTGTGCCGCCCACCTATTGGCCACCACTCTGATGAACATCCGTACAGCTCTTGGACTAGTTACAGCACCATACTACTTATGGTCAGATTCCAGCATCGTGTTATGCTGGTTAAGGAAGGAGCCTTCAACATTGAAGCCATACGTCGCGAATCGAGTCCGACAAATACAAGAGCTCACGTCACCTGAACGGTGGCATCACGTACGCTCTGCTCAGAACCCTGCTGACTGCGCGAGTCGAGGTATTGGTACCTCAGAGCTCGTCAATCATAACCTATGGTGGCAAGGCCCAGACTGGTTGAAGGTCGGTCCGCTCCCTCTTGGCCCAGCCGGGCAGCCTGATGATAAAGACCTGGTTACTATCGCAGCTGAAATCAAACCATCGGTTGTTACCGGTGTCACCACGCAACCCGCATCACACCCATTGACTACTCGATGCAGAGACGGCACGGTCATCCCCTTGGTGGAACGATATAGCCGAATGCAGAAACTTCTACGCGTTGTTGCCTACATAACAAGGTGGCTGAAGTCACATAGACATCGTATCCAGGAACCCGTGATCGGAGCGGATGAGCTCGATGACGCCCTACAACGCCTTATACGAATAGAGCAAGCGATGTGCTTCTCTCAAGACATCCAGCAACTACACAAGAAAGCTCCACTGGGGAGCGGAAGCCCGTTACTATCACTAAATCCTTACTTAGACGACAAGGATCTACTTCGAGTCGGAGGCCGGCTCACTTACTCATCGCTGCCACATGAGCAGAAATTCCCGCTCGTCCTACCGAAGACAGGACATCTCGTCGGGTTGCTGTTGGACCACACTCACGAGATCACCATGCATGGTGGAGCACAACTGATGCTCCAGACACTACGCCATAAGTATTGGATACTTCAGGGCCGACAAGCGGTTAGGACATTCGTCCACAAATGCGTCATCTGTCGAAGACATCGTGGGACGTTAATAAAGCAACAGATGGCCTCACTGCCCAGTCAACGAGTCAATGCGGCAAGACCCTTCCTATCGTCTGGGGTAGATTACTGTGGACCATTCACCCTACGTGTGGGAACCAAACGATCCCGCACCACTACAAAGGGATACCTGGCAATATTCGTATGCATGGCTACCAAAGCCGTGCATTTAGAGGTCATAGAGGACCTCTCATCACAAGCTTTCTTGGATGCTTTCACCCGTTTCACCGGCAGGCGTGGACCCTGCCCCGATCTCTACAGCGATAATGGGACTGCCTTTGTGGGGGCCAACCGGCTCATGAAGGAAGACCTGGCTCTCTTTGAGTCTCATTACAATCAACAAGCCTTGGCGCATGCAGGTACGAGATGGCACTTCATCACGCCAGGTGCTCCACATCAAGGTGGCTTATGGGAAGCCGCCGTCAAATCCGCCAAACACCACTTGATCCGCCTGGTGGGATCTCAGTCGCTTTGGCATCATCAGCTGCACACCTTGGCAGTTCGTATCGAAGCATGTCTTAACTCTCGTCCATTGGTTCCCCTACATGACGATCCTGAGGACAAACTGGCCCTCACTCCTGGAGACTTCCTGATCGGAGCACCACTGATAGCAGTACCAGAGCCCCGCATCGATGATATACCAATCAACCGACTGAAACAGTACCAGTGGCTGCGCAAAGTCCACCAAGACTTTTGCACAGATGGAGCGAGGAGTATTTGTGCACCTTGCAAACCCGCAACAAATGGGAGAAACGAGAGCCGAATCTTCGAGTGGATGACATAGTTCTTGTGCGAAACGAGAATCTACCCCCTACCCATTGGCGACTCGGGCGAGTCACAGCGATTCACTTGGGCAATGATGGATTGGCCCGCAACGCAACTCTTCGGACTGCCGCCGGCGAGTGTCGCCGCCCCGTCCAGAAACTTTGTCGATTAATCGACTAACAAACTTCTGAATTACACGACTAATTAAAGTACATGTGGGTCATTTTGTATGAGCGTAACCTACCTCAACACGGCCAGCCGGCCCACACCCCTTAACATTTCGAACGCGAGGTTCGACCGGGCAGGATGTTCGGTCAATCACCATTGACCTCGAGATTTGGTGGTCAACGTACGCGCTGATGCAGCAGAAAGTACTTAGTACCTCACTACACCCACCACCACCATCAGCAAGGCAGCATCATATCACACATTCCATACTGCCTCGATATATGAGCAGTCGATGGACATCAAAATGTGTCGAATTAAATGTGCCATTGATTTGTGCTTCATTTCTGTGCCAGCCAAAGCGGATACCTACCCACAGTACAGGCACAATGCACATATCTAAGTATACATAGAGCTATAGGTGGTGTCGTCACCCACCGTATAGCAGATACACAGCGCATACCATGGGTATGCAATAGTAGAGCGAACACATAGCGCACACCATGGGTATGCATTAGCATGGCAGATACCTACAACATATGCTATGGTTATGGATAGGATGAAGCGGCTCGTAGTGTCGCTCACTCAACGACTGGACTGTGACATTCGACTCTTATTGTCGCCAGTCAATCATCGCTGCCCTATATTTATCTTGGATAAATACAGCAGAGTGCTGAGGGTTGCAAGACAGTTCTAGGAAGAACAAATAAACAACACCACGACGATGGCTTACCCTCAGATGACGCTCCCACGGATCTTCGCTATTGTTGCTGGCGTTGGCACATTCTTGGTTGTGTGTCGTTGGGTATCCAAGGCATGGGCCTGGTACCAGATACTGGACTCAATTAACCTGTGGGCGTTTTGGTGACGCTGCATTCTTGGACAACGGACTGGTGGTGGCTTGGTGACTGACTTGGTCAGTCTGAATTCGGTTCTCTTCTATTCTTCAACGTGGTTGGTTGTGTGCTGCGCCAATAAAAGACTTGTAAATTAAAATAATTTAATAAAGAAATATCATAAGTAAAATTTGTGTTCGGCAAAGTGCCCTTTTGAAACAAACTATTAAATCAAGTATCTCTCCCCCTTGTCGTTGGAAGTTTAATTCCCAACAACCACCTAGAGGGCTGAAATTTCAGGATTGTGATCTAGGAATCCTTCCCTTTCCATTCCTGTGCCTATCTTTGAATAAGACCAATTTTACAGCAAGTTATGGGCAAAAATCCATGTTCAAACTTAAAATGCGAATATCTCGCTTAATATGCGTCTAATAGGGTTAAAAGTCGGCACCTAGAGGGCAATTTTTAAACTCCATTATTTCTTGATCTAGACCACCTAGAGGGCTGAAATTTCAGGATTGTGATCTAGGAATCCTTCCCTTTCCATTCCTGTGCCTATCTTTGAATAAGACCAATTTTACAACAAGTTATGGGCAAAAATCCATGTTCAAACTTAAAATGCGAATATCTCGCTTAATATGCGTCTAATAGGGTTAAAAGTCGGCACCTACAGGCCAATTTTTGAACTCCATTATTTCTTGATCTAGACCACCTAGTGGGTTGAAATTTCAGGACTGTGATCTAGGAATCCTTCCCTTTCCATTCCTGTGCCTATCTTTGAATAAAACCAATTTTACAACAAGTTATGGGCAAAAATCCATGTTCAAACTTAAAATGCGAATATCTCGCTTAATATGCGTCTAATAGGGTTAAAAGTCGGCACCTACAGGCCAATTTTTGAACTCCATTATTTCTTGATCTAGACCACCTAGAGGGTTGAAATTTCAGGACTGTGATCTAGGAATCCTTCCCTTTCCATTGCTGTGCCTATCTTTGAATAAGACCAATTTTACAACAAGTTATGGGCAAAAATCCATGTTCAAACTTAAAATGCGAATATCTCGCTTAATATGCGTCTAATAGGGTTAAAAGTCGGCACCTAGAGGGCAATTTTTGAACTCCATTATTTCCCTATCTAGACCACCTAGAGGGCTGAAATTTCAGAATTGTGATCTAGGAATCCTTCCCTTTCCATTGCTGTGCCTATCTTTGAATAAGACCAATTTTACAACAAGTTATGGGCAAAAATCCATGTTCAAACTTAAAATGCGAATATCTCGCTTAATATGCGTCTAATAGGGTTAAAAGTCGGCACCTAGAGGCCAATTTTTGAACTCCAATATTTCTTGATCTAGACCACCTAGAGGGCTGAAATTTCAGGATTGTGATCTAGGAATCCTTCCCTTTCCATTCCTGTGCCTATCTTTGAATAAGACCAATTTTACAACAAGTTATGGGCAAAAATCCATGTTCAAACTTAAAATGCGAATATCTCGCTTAATATGCGTCTAATAGGGTTAAAAGTCGGCACCTAGAGGGCAATTTTTAAACTCCATTATTTCTTGATCTAGACCACCTAGAGGGCTGAAATTTCAGAATTGTGATCTAGGAATCCTTCCCTTTCCATTGCTGTGCCTATCTTTGAATAAGACCAATGTTACAACAAGTTATGGGCAAAAATACATGTTCAAACTTAAAATGCGAATATCTCGCTTAATATGCGTCTAATAGGGTTAAAAGTCGGCACCTACAGGCCAATTTTTGAACTCCATTATTTCTTGATCTAGACCACCTAGTGGGTTGAAATTTCAGGACTGTGATCTAGGAATCCTTCCCTTTCCATTGCTGTGCCTATCTTTGAATAAGACCAATTTTACAACAAGTTATGGACAAAATCCATGTTCAAACTTAAATGCGAATATCTCGCTTAATATGCGTCTAATAGGGTTAAAAGTCGGCACCTACAGGCCAATTTTTGAACTCCATTTTTTCTTCATCTAGACCACCTAGAGGGCTGAAATTTCAGGATTGTGATCTAGGAATCCTTCCCTTTCCATTCCTGTGCCTATCTTTGAATAAGACCAATTTTACAACAAGTTATGGGCAAAAATCCATGTTCAAACTTAAAATGCGAATATCTCGCTTAATATGCGTCTAATAGGGTTAAAAGTCGGCAGCTACAGGCCAATTTTTGAACTCCATTATTTCTTGATCTAGACCACCTAGAGGGTTGAAATTTCAGGACTGTGATCTAGGAATCCTTCCCTTTCCATTCCTGTGCCTATCTTTGAATAAGACCAATTTTACAACAAGTTATGGGCAAAAATCCATGTTCAAACTTAAAATGCGAATATCTCGCTTAATATGCGTCTAATAGGGTTAAAAGTCGGCACCTAGAGGGCAATTTTTGAACTCCATTATTTCTCGATCTATACCACCTAGAGGGCTGAAATTTCAGGACTGTGATCTAGGAATCCTTCCCTTTCCATTCCTGTGCCTATCTTTGAATAAGACCAATTTTACAACAAGTTATGGGCAAAAATCCATGTTCAAACTTAAAATGCGAATATCTCGCTTAATATGCGTCTAATAGGGTTAAAAGTCGGCACCTAGAGGGCAATTTTTGAACTCCATTATTTCTCGATCTAGACCACCTAGAGGGTTGAAATTTCAGGACTGTGATCTAGGAATCCTTCCCTTTCCATTCCTGTGCCTATCTTTTAATAAGACCAATTTTACAACAAGTTATGGGCAAAAATCCATGTTCAAACTTAAAATGCGAATATCTCGCTTAATATGCGTCTAATAGGGTTAAAAGTCGGCACCTAGAGGGCAATTTTTGAACTCCATTATTTCTCGATCTAGACCACCTAGAGGGTTGAATTTTCAGGACTGTGATCTAGGAATCCTTCCCTTTCCATTCCTGTGCCTATCTTTTAATAAGACCAATTTTACAACAAGTTATGGGCAAAAATCCATGTTCAAACTTAAAATGCCAATATCTCGCTTAATATGCGTCTAATAGGGTTAAAAGTCGGCACCTAGAGGGCAATTTTTGAACTCCATTATTTCTTGATCTAGACCACCTAGTGGGTTGAAATTTCAGGACTGTGATCTAGGAA
>CAKKTC010000380.1:0-22965 GCA_920104205.1 Eupeodes latifasciatus
GAGCTGTGATCTAGGAATCATTCCCTTTCCATTGATGTGCCTATCTTTGAGTAAGACCAATTTAACAAAAAAGTTATGGGCAAAAATGCATGTTCAAACTTTAAATGCGAATATCTCGCTTAATAAGCGTCCTAGATAGGCAAAAGTTTTCACCTAGAGGGCAATTTTTGAACTCCATTATTTCTTGATCTAGACCACCTAGAGGGCTGAAATTTCAGAGCTGTGATCTAGGAATCATTCCCTTTCCATTGATGTGCCTATCTTTGAGTAAGACCAATTTTACAAAAAGTTATGGGCAAAAATGCATGTTCAAACTTTAAATGCGAATATCTCGCTTAATAAGCGTCCTAGATAGGCAAAAGTTTTCACCTAGAGGGCAATTTTTGAACTCCATTATTTCTTGATCTAGACCACCTAGAGGGCTGAAATTTCAGAGTTGTGATCTAGGAATCATTCCTCTTCCATTGATGTGCCTATCTTTGAGTAAGACCAATTTTACAACAAGTTATGGGCAAAAATGCATGTTCAAACTTTAAATGCGAATATCTCGCTTAATAAGCGTCCTAGATAGGCAAAAGTTTTCACCTAGAGGGCAATTTTTGAACTCCATTATTTCTTGATCTAGACCACCTAGAGGGCTGAAATTTCAGAGTTGTGATCTAGGAATCATTCCCCTTCCATTGATGTGCCTATCTTTGAGTAAGACCAATTTTACAAAAAGTTATGGGCAAAAATGCATGTTCAAACTTTAAATGCGAATATCTCGCTTAATAAGCGTCCTAGATAGGCAAAAGTTTTCACCTAGAGGGCAATTTTTGAACTCCATTATTTCTTGATCTAGACCACCTAGAGGGCTGAAATTTCAGAGCTGTGATCTAGGAATCATTCCCTTTCCATTGATGTGCCTATCTTTGAGTAAGACCAATTTTACAAAAAGTTATGGGCAAAAAATGCATGTTCAAACTTTAAATGCGAATATCTCGCTTAATACGCGTCCTAGATAGGCAAAAGTTTTCACCTAGAGCGCAATTTTTGAACTCCATTATTTCTTGATCTAGACCACCTAGAGGGCTGAAATTTCAGAGCTGTGATCTAGGAATCATTCCCTTTCCATTGATGTGCCTATCTTTGAGTAAGACCAATTTTACAAAAAGTTATGGGCAAAAATGCATGTTCAAACTTTAAATGCGAATATCTCGCTTAATAAGCGTCCTAGATAGGCAAAAGTTTTCACCTAGAGGGCAATTTTTGAACTCCATTATTTCTTGATCTAGACCACCTAGAGGGCTGAAATTTCAGAGCTGTGATCTAGGAATCATTCCCTTTCCATTGATGTGCCTATCTTTAAGTAAGACCAATTTAACAAAAAGTTATGGGCAAAAATGCATGTTCAAACTTTAAATGCGAATATCTCGCTTAATACGCGTCCTAGATAGGCAAAAGTTTTCACCTAGAGGGCAATTTTTGAACTCCATTATTTCTTGATCTAAACCACCTAGAGGGCTGAAATTTCAGAGTTGTGATCTAGGAATCATTCCCTTTCCATTGATGTGCCTATCTTTGAGTAAGACCAATTTAACAAAAAGTTATGGGCAAAAAATGCATGTTCAAACTTTAAATGCGAATATCTCGCTTAATAAGCGTCCTAGATAGGCAAAAGTTTTCACCTAGAGGGCAATTTTTGAACTCCATTATTTCTTGATCTAGACCACCTAGAGGGCTGAAATTTCAGAGTTGTGATCTAGGAATCATTCCTCTTCCATTGATGTGCCTATCTTTGAGTAAGACCAATTTTACAACAAGCTATGGGCAAAAATGCATGTTCAAACTTTAAATGCGAATATCTCGCTTAATAAGCGTCCTAGATAGGCAAAAGTTTTCACCTAGAGGGCAATTTTTGAACTCCATTATTTCTTGATCTAGACCACCTAGAGGGCTGAAATTTCAGAGTTGTGATCTAGGAATCATTCCCCTTCCATTGATGTGCCTATCTTTGAGTAAGACCAATTTTACAAAAAGTTATGGGCAAAAATGCATGTTCAAACTTTAAATGCGAATATCTCGCTTAATAAGCGTCCTAGATAGGCAAAAGTTTTCACCTAGAGGGCAATTTTTGAACTCCATTATTTCTTGATCTAGACCACCTAGAGGGCTGAAATTTCAGAGTTGTGATCTAGGAATCATTCCCTTTCCATTGATGTGCCTATCTTTGAGTAAGACCAATTTTACAACAAGTTATGGGCAAAAATGCTTGTTCAAACTTTAAATGCGAATATATCGCTTAATAAGCGTCCTAGATAGGCAAAAGTTTTCACCTAGAGCGCAATTTTTGAACTCCATTATTTCTTGATCTAGACCACCTAGAGGGCTGAAATTTCAGAGTTGTGATCTAGGAATCATTCCCTTTCCATTGATGTGCCTATCTTTGAGTAAGACCAATTTTACAAAAAGTTATGGGCAAAAATGCATGTTCAAACTTTAAATGCGAATATCTCGCTTAATACGCGTCCTAGATAGGCAAAAGTTTTCACCTAGAGGGCAATTTTTGAACTCCATTATTTCTTGATCTAAACCACCTAGAGGGCTGAAATTTCAGAGTTGTGATCTAGGAATCATTCGCTTTCCATTGATGTGCCTATCTTTGAGTAAGACCAATTTAACAAAAAGTTATGGGCAAAAATCGTGTTCAAACTTTAAATGCGAATATCTCGCTTAATAAGCGTCCTAGATAGGCAAAAGTTTTCACCTAGAGGGCAATTTTTGAACTCCATTATTTCTTGATCTAGACCACCTAGAGGGCTGAAATTTCAGAGTTGTGATCTAGGAATCATTCCCCTTCCATTGATGTGCCTATCTTTGAGTAAGACCAATTTTACAACAAGTTATGGGCAAAAATGCATGTTCAAACTTTAAATGCGAATATCTCGCTTAATAAGCGTTCTAGATAGGCAAAAGTTTTCACCTAGAGCGCAATTTTTGAACTCCATTATTTCTTGATCTAGACCACCTAGAGGGCTGAAATTTCAGAGTTGTGATCTAGGAATCATTCCCCTTCCATTGATGTGCCTATCTTTGAGTAAGACCAATTTTACAAAAAGTTATGGGCAAAAATGCATGTTCAAACTTTAAATGCGAATATCTCGCTTAATAAGCGTCCTAGATAGGCAAAAGTTTTCACCTAGAGGGCAATTTTTGAACTCCATTATTTCTTGATCTAGACCACCTAGAGGGCTGAAATTTCAGAGCTGTGATCTAGGAATCATTCCCTTTCCATTGATGTGCCTATCTTTGAGTAAGACCAATTTAACAAAAAGTTATGGGCAAAAATGCATGTTCAAACTTTAAATGCGAATATCTCGCTTAATAAGCGTCCTAGATAGGCAAAAGTTTTCACCTAGAGGGCAATTTTTGAACTCCATTATTTCTTGATCTAGACCACCTAGAGGGCTGAAATTTCAGAGTTGTGATCTAGGAATCATTCCTCTTCCATTGATGTGCCTATCTTTGAGTAAGACCAATTTTACAACAAGTTATGGGCAAAAATGCATGTTCAAACTTTAAATGCGAATATCTCGCTTAATAAGCGTCCTAGATAGGCAAAAGTTTTCACCTAGAGGGCAATTTTTGAACTCCATTATTTCTTGATCTAGACCACCTAAATTAGGTGGCGCAACAGTCCATGAAGGACCAGGGCCTAGTGACTTACAACTCTCAACCATCCCTGTGTGCGAGTAATGTTGTCAGAGATGGAAGGGACCTACAGTTTATATGCCGAATCCGAACGGCTAGTTTGAGAAAGCACTTTTCATGACAAGAATTACTCTTGGAGGATTTGTCAATTCCTCGCATCTTTGAGTAAGACCAATTTTACAAAAAGTTATGGGCAAAAATGCATGTTCAAACTTTAAATGCGAATATCTCGCTTAATACGCGTCCTAGATAGGCAAAAGTTTTCACCTAGAGCGCAATTTTTGAACTCCATTATTTCTTGATCTAGACCACCTAGAGGGCTGAAATTTCAGAGCTGTGATCTAGGAATCATTCCCTTTCCATTGATGTGCCTATCTTTGAGTAAGACCAATTTTACAAAAAGTTATGGGCAAAAATGCATGTTCAAACTTTAAATGCGAATATCTCGCTTAATAAGCGTCCTAGATAGGCAAAAGTTTTCACCTAGAGGGCAATTTTTGAACTCCATTATTTCTTGATCTAGACCACCTAGAGGGCTGAAATTTCAGAGCTGTGATCTAGGAATCATTCCCTTTCCATTGATGTGCCTATCTTTAAGTAAGACCAATTTAACAAAAAGTTATGGGCAAAAATGCATGTTCAAACTTTAAATGCGAATATCTCGCTTAATACGCGTCCTAGATAGGCAAAAGTTTTCACCTAGAGGGCAATTTTTGAACTCCATTATTTCTTGATTTAAACCACCTAGAGGGCTGAAATTTCAGAGTTGTGATCTAGGAATCATTCCCTTTCCATTGATGTGCCTATCTTTGAGTAAGACCAATTTAACAAAAAGTTATGGGCAAAAATGCATGTTCAAACTTTACATGCGAATATCTCGCTTAATAAGCGTCCTAGATAGGCAAAAGTTTTCACCTAGAGGGCAATTTTTGAACTCCATTATTTCTTGATCTAGACCACCTAGAGGGCTGAAATTTCAGAGTTGTGATCTAGGAATCATTCCTCTTCCATTGATGTGCCTATCTTTGAGTAAGACCAATTTTACAACAAGTTATGGGCAAAAATGCATGTTCAAACTTTAAATGCGAATATCTCGCTTAATAAGCGTCCTAGATAGGCAAAAGTTTTCACCTAGAGGGCAATTTTTGAACTCCATTATTTCTTGATCTAGACCACCTAGAGGGCTGAAATTTCAGAGTTGTGATCTAGGAATCATTCCCCTTCCATTGATGTGCCTATCTTTGAGTAAGACCAATTTTACAAAAAGTTATGGGCAAAAATGCATGTTCAAACTTTAAATGCGAATATCTCGCTTAATAAGCGTCCTAGATAGGCAAAAGTTTTCACCTAGAGGGCAATTTTTGAACTCCATTATTTCTTGATCTAGACCACCTAGAGGGCTGAAATTTCAGAGTTGTGATCTAGGAATCATTCCCCTTCCATTGATGTGCCTATCTTTGAGTAAGACCAATTTTACAAAAAGTTATGGGCAAAAATGCATGTTCAAACTTTAAATGCGAATATCTCGCTTAATACGCGTCCTAGATAGGCAAAAGTTTTCACCTAGAGGGCAATTTTTGAACTCCATTATTTCTTGATCTAAACCACCTAGAGGGCTGAAATTTCAGAGTTGTGATCTAGGAATCATTCCCCTTCCATTGATGTGCCTATCTTTGAGTAAGACCAATTTAACAAAAAGTTATGGGCAAAAATCGTGTTCAAACTTTAAATGCGAATATCTCGCTTAATAAGCGTCCTAGATAGGCAAAAGTTTTCACCTAGAGGGCAATTTTTGAACTCCATTATTTCTTGATCTAGACCACCTAGAGGGCTGAAATTTCAGAGTTGTGATCTAGGAATCATTCCCTTTCCATTGATGTGCCTATCTTTGAGTAAGACCAATTTTACAACAAGTTATGGGCAAAAATGCTTGTTCAAACTTTAAATGCGAATATATCGCTTAATAAGCGTCCTAGATAGGCAAAAGTTTTCACCTAGAGGGCAATTTTTGAACTCCATTATTTCTTGATCTAGACCACCTAGAGGGCTGAAATTTCAGAGTTGTGATCTAGGAATCATTCCCCTTCCATTGATGTGCCTATCTTTGAGTAAGACCAATTTTACAAAAAGTTATGGGCAAAAATGCATGTTCAAACTTTAAATGCGAATATCTCGCTTAATACGCGTCCTAGATAGGCAAAAGTTTTCACCTAGAGGGCAATTTTTGAACTCCATTATTTCTTGATCTAAACCACCTAGAGGGCTGAAATTTCAGAGTTGTGATCTAGGAATCATTCGCTTTCCATTGATGTGCCTATCTTTGAGTAAGACCAATTTAACAAAAAGTTATGGGCAAAAATCGTGTTCAAACTTTAAATGCGAATATCTCGCTTAATAAGCGTCCTAGATAGGCAAAAGTTTTCACCTAGAGGGCAATTTTTGAACTCCATTATTTCTTGATCTAGACCACCTAGAGGGCTGAAATTTCAGAGTTGTGATCTAGGAATCATTCCCCTTCCATTGATGTGCCTATCTTTGAGTAAGACCAATTTTACAACAAGTTATGGGCAAAAATGCATGTTCAAACTTTAAATGCGAATATCTCGCTTAATAAGCGTTCTAGATAGGCAAAAGTTTTCACCTAGAGCGCAATTTTTGAACTCCATTATTTCTTGATCTAGACCACCTAGAGGGCTGAAATTTCAGAGTTGTGATCTAGGAATCATTCCCTTTCCATTGATGTGCCTATCTTTGAGTAAGACCAATTTAACAAAAAGTTATGGGCAAAAATGCATGTTCAAACTTTAAATGCGAATATCTCGCTTAATAAGCGTCCTAGATAGGCAAAAGTTTTCACCTAGAGGGCAATTTTTGAACTCCATTATTTCTTGATCTAGACCACCTAGAGGGCTGAAATTTCAGAGCTGTGATCTAGGAATCATTCCCTTTCCATTGATGTGCCTATCTTTGAGTAAGACCAATTTTACAAAAAGTTATGGGCAAAAATGCATGTTCAAACTTTAAATGCGAATATCTCGCTTAATAAGCGTCCTAGATAGGCAAAAGTTTTCACCTAGAGGGCAATTTTTGAACTCCATTATTTCTTGATCTAGACCACCTAGAGGGCTGAAATTTCAGAGTTGTGATCTAGGAATCATTCCCCTTCCATTGATGTGCCTATCTTTGAGTAAGACCAATTTTACAAAAAGTTATGGGCAAAAATGCATGTTCAAACTTTAAATGCGAATATCTCGCTTAATAAGCGTCCTAGATAGGCAAAAGTTTTCACCTAGAGGGCAATTTTTGAACTCCATTATTTCTTGATCTAGACCACCTAGAGGGCTGAAATTTCAGAGTTGTGATCTAGGAATCATTCCCCTTCCATTGATGTGCCTATCTTTGAGTAAGACCAATTTTACAAAAAGTTATGGGCAAAAATGCATGTTCAAACTTTAAATGCGAATATCTCGCTTAATACGCGTCCTAGATAGGCAAAAGTTTTCACCTAGAGGGCAATTTTTGAACTCCATTATTTCTTGATCTAAACCACCTAGAGGGCTGAAATTTCAGAGTTGTGATCTAGGAATCATTCGCTTTCCATTGATGTGCCTATCTTTGAGTAAGACCAATTTAACAAAAAGTTATGGGCAAAAATCGTGTTCAAACTTTAAATGCGAATATCTCGCTTAATAAGCGTCCTAGATAGGCAAAAGTTTTCACCTAGAGGGCAATTTTTGAACTCCATTATTTCTTGATCTAGACCACCTAGAGGGCTGAAATTTCAGAGTTGTGATCTAGGAATCATTCCCTTTCCATTGATGTGCCTATCTTTGAGTAAGACCAATTTTACAACAAGTTATGGGCAAAAATGCTTGTTCAAACTTTAAATGCGAATATATCGCTTAATAAGCGTCCTAGATAGGCAAAAGTTTTCACCTAGAGGGCAATTTTTGAACTCCATTATTTCTTGATCTAGACCACCTAGAGGGCTGAAATTTCAGAGTTGTGATCTAGGAATCATTCCCCTTCCATTGATGTGCCTATCTTTGAGTAAGACCAATTTTACAAAAAGTTATGGGCAAAAATGCATGTTCAAACTATAAATGCGAATATCTCGCTTAATACGCGTCCTAGATAGGCAAAAGTTTTCACCTAGAGGGCAATTTTTGAACTCCATTATTTCTTGATCTAAACCACCTAGAGGGCTGAAATTTCAGAGTTGTGATCTAGGAATCATTCGCTTTCCATTGATGTGCCTATCTTTGAGTAAGACCAATTTAACAAAAAGTTATGGGCAAAAAATCGTGTTCAAACTTTAAATGCGAATATCTCGCTTAATAAGCGTCCTAGATAGGCAAAAGTTTTCACCTAGAGGGCAATTTTTGAACTCCATTATTTCTTGATCTAGACCACCTAGAGGGCTGAAATTTCAGAGTTGTGATCTAGGAATCATTCCCCTTCCATTGATGTGCCTATCTTTGAGTAAGACCAATTTTACAACAAGTTATGGGCAAAAATGCATGTTCAAACTTTAAATGCGAATATCTCGCTTAATAAGCGTTCTAGATAGGCAAAAGTTTTCACCTAGAGCGCAATTTTTGAACTCCATTATTTCTTGATCTAGACCACCTAGAGGGCTGAAATTTCAGAGTTGTGATCTAGGAATCATTCCCTTTCCATTGATGTGCCTATCTTTGAGTAAGACCAATTTAACAAAAAGTTATGGGCAAAAATGCATGTTCAAACTTTAAATGCGAATATCTCGCTTAATAAGCGTCCTAGATAGGCAAAAGTTTTCACCTAGAGGGCAATTTTTGAACTCCATTATTTCTTGATCTAGACCACCTAGAGGGCTGAAATTTCAGAGCTGTGATCTAGGAATCATTCCCTTTCCATTGATGTGCCTATCTTTGAGTAAGACCAATTTTACAAAAAGTTATGGGCAAAAATGCATGTTCAAACTTTAAATGCGAATATCTCGCTTAATAAGCGTCCTAGATAGGCAAAAGTTTTCACCTAGAGGGCAATTTTTGAACTCCATTATTTCTTGATCTAGACCACCTAGAGGGCTGAAATTTCAGAGTTGTGATCTAGGAATCATTCCCCTTCCATTGATGTGCCTATCTTTGAGTAAGACCAATTTTACAACAAGTTATGGGCAAAAATGCATGTTCAAACTTTAAATGCGAATATCTCGCTTAATAAGCGTTCTAGATAGGCAAAAGTTTTCACCTAGAGCGCAATTTTTGAACTCCATTATTTCTTGATCTAGACCACCTAGAGGGCTGAAATTTCAGAGTTGTGATCTAGGAATCATTCCCCTTCCATTGATGTGCCTATCTTTGAGTAAGACCAATTTTACAAAAAGTTATGGGCAAAAATGCATGTTCAAACTTTAAATGCGAATATCTCGCTTAATAAGCGTCCTAGATAGGCAAAAGTTTTCACCTAGAGGGCAATTTTTGAACTCCATTATTTCTTGATCTAGACCACCTAGAGGGCTGAAATTTCAGAGTTGTGATCTAGGAATCATTCCCTTTCCATTGATGTGCCTATCTTTGAGTAAGACCAATTTTACAAAAAGTTATGGGCAAAAATGCATGTTCAAACTTTAAATGCGAATATCTCGCTTAATAAGCGTCCTAGATAGGCAAAAGTTTTCACCTAGAGGGAAATTTTTGAACTCCATTATTTCTTGATCTAGACCACCTAGAGGGCTGAAATTTCAGAGCTGTGATCTAGGAATCATTCCCTTTCCATTGATGTGCCTATCTTTGAGTAAGACCAATTTTACAAAAAGTTATGGGCAAAAATGCATGTTCAAACTTTAAATGCGAATATCTCGCTTAATAAGCGTCCTAGATAGGCAAAACTTTTCACCTAGAGGGCAATTTTTGAACTCCATTATTTCTTGATCTAGACCACCTAGAGGGCTGAAATTTCAGAGCTGTGATCTAGGAATCATTCCCTTTCCATTGATGTGCCTATCTTTGAGTAAGACCAATTTAACAAAAAGTTATGGGCAAAAATGCATGTTCAAACTTTAAATGCGAATATCTCGCTTAATAAGCGTCCTAGATAGGCAAAAGCTTTCACCTAGAGGGCAATTTTTGAACTCCATTATTTCTTGATCTAGACCACCTAGAGGGCTGAAATTTCAGAGCTGTGATCTAGGAATCATTCCCTTTCCATTGATGTGCCTATCTTTGAGTAAGACCAATTTTACAAAAAGTTATGGGCAAAAATGCATGTTCAAACTTTAAATGCGAATATCTCGCTTAATACGCGTCCTAGATATTCAAAAGTTTTCACCTAGAGGGCAATTTTTGAACTCCATTATTTCTTGATCTAGACCACCTAGAGGGCTGAAATTTCAGAGTTGTGATCTAGGAATCATTCCCCTTCCATTGATGTGCCTATCTTTGAGTAAGACCAATTTTACAACAAGTTATGGGCAAAAATGCATGTTCAAACTTTAAATGCGAATATATCGCTTAATAAGCGTCCTAGATAGGCAAAAGTTTTCACCTAGAGGGCAATTTTTGAACTCCATTATTTCTTGATCTAGACCACCTAGAGGGCTGAAATTTCAGAGTTGTGATCTAGGAATCATTCCCCTTCCATTGATGTGCCTATCTTTGAGTAAGACCAATTTTACAAAAAGTTATGGGCAAAAATGCATGTACAAACTTTAAATGCGAATATCTCGCTTAATAAGCGTCCTAGATAGGCAAAAGTTTTCACCTAGAGGGCAATTTTTGAACTCCATTATTTCTTGATCTAGACCACCTAGAGGGCTGAAATTTCAGAGCTGTGATCTAGGAATCATTCCCTTTCCATTGATGTGCCTATCTTTGAGTAAGACCAATTTTACAAAAAGTTATGGGCAAAAATGCATGTTCAAACTTTAAATGCGAATATCTCGCTTAATAAGCGTCCTAGATAGGCAAAAGTTTTCACCTAGAGGGCAATTTTTGAACTCCATTATTTCTTGATCTAGACCACCTAGAGGGCTGAAATTTCAGAGTTGCGATCTAGGAATCATTCCCCTTCCATTGATGTGCCTATCTTTGAGTAAGACCAATTTTACAAAAAGTTATGGGCAAAAATGCATGTTCAAACTTTAAATGCGAATATCTCGCTTAATAAGCGTCCTAGATAGGCAAAAGTTTTCACCTAGAGGGCAATTTTTGAACTCCATTATTTCTTGATCTAGACCACCTAGAGGGCTGAAATTTCAGAGCTGTGATCTAGGAATCATTCCCTTTCCATTGATGTGCCTATCTTTGAGTAAGACCAATTTTACAAAAAGTTATGGGCAAAAATGCATGTTCAAACTTTAAATGCGAATATCTCGCTTAATAAGCGTCCTAGATAGGCAAAAGTTTTCACCTAGAGGGCAATTTTTGAACTCCATTATTTCTTGATCTAGACCACCTAGAGGGCTGAAATTTCAGAGTTGTGATCTAGGAATCATTCCCCTTCCATTGATGTGCCTATCTTTGAGTAAGACCAATTTTACAACAAGTTATGGGCAAAAATGCATGTTCAAACTTTAAATGCGAATATCTCGCTTAATAAGCGTCCTAGATAGGCAAAAGTTTTCACCTAGAGGGCAATTTTTGAACTCCATTATTTCTTGATCTAGACCACCTAGAGGGCTGAAATTTCAGAGTTGCGATCTAGGAATCATTCCCCTTCCATTGATGTGCCTATCTTTGAGTAAGACCAATTTTACAAAAAGTTATGGGCAAAAATGCATGTTCAAACTTTAAATGCGAATATCTCGCTTAATAAGCGTCCTAGATAGGCAAAAGTTTTCACCTAGAGGGCAATTTTTGAACTCCATTATTTCTTGATCTAGACCACCTAGAGGGCTGAAATTTCAGAGCTGTGATCTAGGAATCATTCCCTTTCCATTGATGTGCCTATCTTTGAGTAAGACCAATTTTACAAAAAGTTATGGGCAAAAATGCATGTTCAAACTTTAAATGCGAATATCTCGCTTAATAAGCGTCCTAGATAGGCAAAAGTTTTCACCTAGAGGGCAATTTTTGAACTCCATTATTTCTTGATCTAGACCACCTAGAGGGCTGAAATTTCAGAGTTGTGATCTAGGAATCATTCCCCTTCCATTGATGTGCCTATCTTTGAGTAAGACCAATTTTACAACAAGTTATGGGCAAAAATGCATGTTCAAACTTTAAATGCGAATATCTCGCTTAATAAGCGTTCTAGATAGGCAAAAGTTTTCACCTAGAGCGCAATTTTTGAACTCCATTATTTCTTGATCTAGACCACCTAGAGGGCTGAAATTTCAGAGTTGTGATCTAGGAATCATTCCCCTTCCATTGATGTGCCTATCTTTGAGTAAGACCAATTTTACAAAAAGTTATGGGCAAAAATGCATGTTCAAACTTTAAATGCGAATATCTCGCTTAATAAGCGTCCTAGATAGGCAAAAGTTTTCACCTAGAGGGCAATTTTTGAACTCCATTATTTCTTGATCTAGACCACCTAGAGGGCTGAAATTTCAGAGCTGTGATCTAGGAATCATTCCCTTTCCATTGATGTGCCTATCTTTGAGTAAGACCAATTTAACAAAAAGTTATGGGCAAAAATGCATGTTCAAACTTTAAATGCGAATATCTCGCTTAATAAGCGTCCTAGATAGGCAAAAGCTTTCACCTAGAGGGCAATTTTTGAACTCCATTATTTCTTGATCTAGACCACCTAGAGGGCTGAAATTTCAGAGCTGTGATCTAGGAATCATTCCCTTTCCATTGATGTGCCTATCTTTGAGTAAGACCAATTTTACAAAAAGTTATGGGCAAAAATGCATGTTCAAACTTTAAATGCGAATATCTCGCTTAATACGCGTCCTAGATATTCAAAAGTTTTCACCTAGAGGGCAATTTTTGAACTCCATTATTTCTTGATCTAGACCACCTAGAGGGCTGAAATTTCAGAGTTGTGATCTAGGAATCATTCCCCTTCCATTGATGTGCCTATCTTTGAGTAAGACCAATTTTACAACAAGTTATGGGCAAAAATGCATGTTCAAACTTTAAATGCGAATATATCGCTTAATAAGCGTCCTAGATAGGCAAAAGTTTTCACCTAGAGGGCAATTTTTGAACTCCATTATTTCTTGATCTAGACCACCTAGAGGGCTGAAATTTCAGAGTTGTGATCTAGGAATCATTCCCCTTCCATTGATGTGCCTATCTTTGAGTAAGACCAATTTTACAAAAAGTTATGGGCAAAAATGCATGTTCAAACTTTAAATGCGAATATCTCGCTTAATAAGCGTCCTAGATAGGCAAAAGTTTTCACCTAGAGGGCAATTTTTGAACTCCATTATTTCTTGATCTAGACCACCTAGAGGGCTGAAATTTCAGAGTTGTGATCTAGGAATCATTCCCCTTCCATTGATGTGCCTATCTTTGAGTAAGACCAATTTTACAACAAGTTATGGGCAAAAATGCATGTTCAAACTTTAAATGCGAATATCTCGCTTAATAAGCGTTCTAGATAGGCAAAAGTTTTCACCTAGAGCGCAATTTTTGAACTCCATTATTTCTTGATCTAGACCACCTAGAGGGCTGAAATTTCAGAGTTGTGATCTAGGAATCATTCCCCTTCCATTGATGTGCCTATCTTTGAGTAAGACCAATTTTACAAAAAGTTATGGGCAAAAATGCATGTTCAAACTTTAAATGCGAATATCTCGCTTAATAAGCGTCCTAGATAGGCAAAAGTTTTCACCTAGAGGGCAATTTTTGAACTCCATTATTTCTTGATCTAGACCACCTAGAGGGCTGAAATTTCAGAGCTGTGATCTAGGAATCATTCCCTTTCCATTGATGTGCCTATCTTTGAGTAAGACCAATTTAACAAAAAGTTATGGGCAAAAATGCATGTTCAAACTTTAAATGCGAATATCTCGCTTAATAAGCGTCCTAGATAGGCAAAAGTTTTCACCTAGAGGGCAATTTTTGAACTCCATTATTTCTTGATCTAGACCACCTAGAGGGCTGAAATTTCAGAGCTGTGATCTAGGAATCATTCCCTTTCCATTGATGTGCCTATCTTTGAGTAAGACCAATTTTACAAAAAGTTATGGGCAAAAATGCATGTTCAAACTTTAAATGCGAATATCTCGCTTAATAAGCGTCCTAGATAGGCAAAACTTTTCACCTAGAGGGCAATTTTTGAACTCCATTATTTCTTGATCTAGACCACCTAGAGGGCTGAAATTTCAGAGCTGTGATCTAGGAATCATTCCCTTTCCATTGATGTGCCTATCTTTGAGTAAGACCAATTTAACAAAAAGTTATGGGCAAAAATGCATGTTCAAACTTTAAATGCGAATATCTCGCTTAATAAGCGTCCTAGATAGGCAAAAGCTTTCACCTAGAGGGCAATTTTTGAACTCCATTATTTCTTGATCTAGACCACCTAGAGGGCTGAAATTTCAGAGCTGTGATCTAGGAATCATTCCCTTTCCATTGATGTGCCTATCTTTGAGTAAGACCAATTTTACAAAAAGTTATGGGCAAAAATGCATGTTCAAACTTTAAATGCGAATATCTCGCTTAATACGCGTCCTAGATATTCAAAAGTTTTCACCTAGAGGGCAATTTTTGAACTCCATTATTTCTTGATCTAGACCACCTAGAGGGCTGAAATTTCAGAGTTGTGATCTAGGAATCATTCCCCTTCCATTGATGTGCCTATCTTTGAGTAAGACCAATTTTACAAAAAGTTATGGGCAAAAATGCATGTTCAAACTTTAAATGCGAATATCTCGCTTAATAAGCGTCCTAGATAGGCAAAAGTTTTCACCTAGAGGGCAATTTTTGAACTCCATTATTTCTTGATCTAGACCACCTAGAGGGCTAAAATTTCAGAGCTGTGATCTAGGAATCATTCCCTTTCCATTGATGTGCCTATCTTTGAGTAAGACCAATTTTACAAAAAGTTATGGGCAAAAATGCATGTTCAAACTTTAAATGCGAATATCTCGCTTAATAAGCGTCCTAGATAGGCAAAAGTTTTCACCTAGAGGGCAATTTTTGAACTCCATTATTTCTTGATCTAGACCACCTAGAGGGCTGAAATTTCAGAGTTGTGATCTAGGAATCATTCCCCTTCCATTGATGTGCCTATCTTTGAGTAAGACCAATTTTACAACAAGTTATGGGCAAAAATGCATGTTCAAACTTTAAATGCGAATATCTCGCTTAATAAGCGTTCTAGATAGGCAAAAGTTTTCACCTAGAGCGCAATTTTTGAACTCCATTATTTCTTGATCTAGACCACCTAGAGGGCTGAAATTTCAGAGTTGTGATCTAGGAATCATTCCCCTTCCATTGATGTGCCTGTTGGAGCTCAAATCATCATAAATTACTTTATTTTTGAATTAAATTTTGAATAATTAACTTACTCTTAAATTGAATAAATTCTACTACTTTTATTACATTTATTTTTGAATTTGGCGCTTCATTTATACCATTCGCCATAATAACTTATTGTTGAATTCGCCTTAAAAATGTTACTTAAAAATAACGTAATTTCTCTCTCTAAAAATCTGCAATAAAATGTATGTATAAATAGAAGCTTTCAACTTTAATAAACTTCTTTTCTTGTTCAAAAACCCTTAGGGGAAAAATCGCTGCATTTTCATTTCGTCGTTCGCTACAAGTTTATAGTTTCGCTTTTATAGTATATCGGCTATAATATAGTAATTTAAAAGTTATAGGATCTAAAGTAATTTCGCTTAATTTATCTCAACCAGGATCTACCTATCTTTTTCATAGAAAAGACAAAATAGAGTTCCCAGGTTGACGGTCAAAGTTGTTTGATCGTACATTTTTGGCGCCCAAACGTGTTTAAAGTGGTAATCCACATAAATTCCTATACAAAATTTAAAAAGAAATAAATTCTGTGTGAAAACTTATATATATCTTGCACTAAAAGTGACTATAAAAACTATAAACTTAATCAAAAAACTATAAATTAGTGCATTAAAAGTGAAAATTTCATCGGTTACGTCGCGCTATCGGTTTCGTGTCGCGAGTGCATGGTGTTGGTGCTAAAGTCCAGGAGAAAGGAGAACAAAATCCAAGGAGAAAACTCTCATCAATCATCCCAGAAGAAGACGAACCAGCAGGTTAAAAAGCCAGAGAAAATTGTGGGAAATAAGTAGAAAAATTCCCACCCAGGTATGTCCGGTCTGAATTTTATTCAAATGTGCGTTGTTCCAGCATCATAATTCATAATTTTAAAGCTAATTACAACATAAAAGCTAAATACAAAAAAAAAAAAAAAAAACGCACATTCGACATACAAAAAAGACCATTAACTTGCTATTACCTAAATCTTCAAATGTACATTATATATATATCTAAACTATATACATACATAAAATATATTCTAACTATATTTAAATAAAACTATGAACAACATATCCTGCTTTATAAATAAATTTCATAAATAAATATTTAAATATAAAACTACATAAACTAAATAACATATATCGAACATAAATTCATTCGCTAACCATAATCAGCATCCGCATAATTTATGGTGCTTTCATCACGTAAAAATTGATAAAATCCACAAAAGTGTAATTACGATCCACTTTTGGGCGAAACACACACACACATTCACACAATATTAAAAAGCTTTCGTTTCCAACATATTTTCGAAAACTAACCCATTGACGCACTCACCACACCATTGCATAATATCGTTTCGCTCTATTCGCTCGTTCTCTCGTTACTTACAATCCACAAATAGGATCCATAGTATACACACCTGATTTCGATTTCAGTGCACAGATCAACATTTCGGCACACAACATTATTGATTTCATTTATCGCTTTGCTCTATTCGCTCGTACTCTCTTATCGTAGCCACATAACATCTCCATGGTATACACACCTGATTCGATTTCAACTTGATATCAGTGCATCGATCTTCATTTCGCCAATACATCATCACCCAGGTCGTCAACGTTGTCTTCATCGTCATCATCGCCATCATCGTCGTCGTCGGGGGAGATTTTTGCTTCATGATCAATTCACTGATAGAGCTTTTTTGAATAGCATTTTTTTTGTCGTTGAAATGCATTAAACAACTTTTGCCTTTTCGTAGGTTTAACCTTCAATGCTTTGAAAAGAAATTCTTAGTACAGAATAAATTCGCTTGTTAAAATTGGATTTTGGATTAATCTCAATTCTCACAATCTATCTTTGAATTCAACTCGCCGTGAGATTTTATTTGTTGGGACAGTTTTTTGTTGGGAAATTTTATTCTTTACAACAGGGTTGCCACCTAGCATTTTTGATTTGTTGAATAAATTTAATTGAATTTTCAATAAATTATAATCGTTTTTGTTTTTACTGTCGCTGTTTAAAGAATAATAGAAAATTAAAAATCTAAAATGGCTGAACCAACACTTGATGAATTAAAACAACAACGAGCTTCTACTAAAGGAAGTATATCTCGGATAAAGAATATCGTGGAATCCAATTCTAACGCCCTAACTTCAACTGAACTTGAATGTCGTCTAGGAATTTTGGAGTCGTATTTTAAACAAATATTAGCATATCAAACCAAAATAGAAGTTTTATTACCAACAGATACTAGTAGAGGTGAAATAGAAGATTTGTACATCACCGCAAAAACTAAAATTCTTTCGCTTTTGGGTACTGGTAGACGAAGTAGTATCGCAGACATGACAGTTTCTACTGTCCCACATACAATTAGTCATCTTCCAAAACAACGTTTACCAAAGTTTAGTGGAAGATATTCAGACTATAAAAATTTTATAAATTCGTACAACAATTTGGTAGAAAATGATTTAAGTTTGACAAAAATAGAAAAATTTAATTACTTGCTTTCTTGTTTGAGTGATCAAGCTCTTGGCACAGTTAAGGCTTTTCAAGTCACGGAAGCCAATTATCCCAAGGCACTTCTTAGTTTGAAAGAGCGCTATGATAATGATTGCCTCATTTTCTTAGAATATATCTCACAGCTGATCGAATTACCTAAGGTTCAAAAAGCTTCTTCTGTTTCTCTACGGAGCTTGGTAGACAATATTTCGGCGTTGATTAGTTCGCTACTTTCTATAGGATCGCATGAGAATATTTGTAACGCAATAATAATTCATATTGCGATGTCGAAGGTTGACACAGATACACAATCGAAGTGGGATGAACAACTGGACTATAAGAAGTTGCCGGATTGGAAGGATTGTGCAAGCATACTCAATAAACGGTGCCAATATTTGGAAGCAAGAGATAGCAAGCAGATTCGTTCGGAACAATGCGTGAAGACATTCAACAAACATTCATCAACAAAGCCAACAATAGTAAATCCTCATCGCCCACAAACTTCGCTTGCTGCAAACCAACGATCCTGTATCTTATGTCGAGACCTTAACCATTCAATTACAAATTGTAAAAAATTTCTTGAGCTTTCGGTTATGGATAGATTTTGGAAAACCAAAAAACTAGGCTTGTGTCTGAATTGTTTAGGGAAGGGTCATAGTGTATTAAGATGTCCATCGTCTTATAAGTGCAAGACTTGCAAACAAGCACATCATAGCCTTTTGCATAGGACTCAACCTGCAGACACCAATTCTGGTATTAATCCTCCCTCAGATACATCTGGTCAAAGCACATCAGCTGCAACTCATTCCGCAATGGAAAAAGAGCAAGTTCCTGAAGCACAAGTTATTTTAGCAACAGCATTAGTTCTTATCAAGGACTCATCGGAAGGCTTTCAACTCGGTAGGGTTCTACTAGATTCTGGTTCACAAGTCAATTTTATTAATGAAAAGTTCGCCAATTCACTTGGTCTAAGGAAACATCGTAAGAATGTTGACATCGTCGGAATAGGAGTGACTGAAACAAAAACAAAATATCAAACTCAATCAACAATCCGTTCACGATATAGCAACTTTGAAATTTCTCTCGAGTTTTTAGTTGCACCTTCCATCACTGGGTATCAGCCTGAAGCATCTCTCAATGTAAGCAGTTGGAATCTACCTTCTAATTTAGAGCTTGCTGATGAGAATTTTAATCAACCGTCACAAATCGATTTATTATTAGGGGCTGAAGCTTTCTTCGATTTATTAGAATCAGGTCAGATAAAACTCGGAGAGGGTCTTCCATCATTGCAACAAACTGCATTAGGATGGATTGTATCTGGAAGATACAAATCAAAATACAACACTACAAAGAAAGCATCGTGCGTAGCCAATACACTTGAAGTTGGTCTTGATAAATATTTTGAAAAATTCTTTGAATTTGAAGAAATTCAAGGTCTACAGTCAATATGGTCTGAAGAGCAGAATGAATGCGAAAAGCATTTCATAGACACAATTAAGGTGCTTCCTAGCGGTCGGCTTATGGTACAACTACCTTTCAAAAAACATCCTAGCTGTCTTGGAGGCTCTTACGATATTGCTTTTAGAAGATTTTTGTCGCTTGAGCATAGGTTATCCAAAAATGCATCAATAAAAAGTCAATATTCTGATTTCTTAAAAGAATACGAACGTTTAGGTCACATGTCTCTAGTTCCCAATCCAAACCTTGATGAAGATCATTATTATCTTCCGCATCAATATGTATTAAGGCCTGATAGCGTATCAACAAAGTTACGTGTAGTCTTCGACGCATCTTGCCGCACATCATCACAAATTTCTTTAAATGGAATACTAATGGTGGGTCCTACTATACAGGATGAGCTTTTGATTATTTTGCTACGTTTTAGACTTTATCGATACGCGCTAACTGCAGATATCGTTAAGATGTATAGGCAATTCCTTGTGCATCCATCGGATAGGAAATTCCAATTCATCTTATGGAGAGAAAACGAACATACCCCAATACAAACTTACCAGCTCAATACCATAACTTACGGCACATCATCTGCACCCTTTTTAGCAATTCGCTGTCTTCAGTATTTGGCTGAAATTAACGTCGAACGTTTTAGTCAAGGTGCTGCTGTTCTTAAGTCGGACTTTTACGTTGATGACATGCTAACTGGGGCAGACGACTTGGATACTCTTTGTCAAAAACGGAATGAAGTCGTTTCAATTTTGAGTACAGCTGGCTTAGAACTTTCGAAGTGGAACAGCAATCATATCGCTTTAATTGAAGAAGCTACACCAAAGGACATCAAATTGACTGAATCCAATCTCACCAGTACGTTAGGTATTTCTTGGAACCCTCGTGCTGATGAATTCATTTTTTCATACAAACCTAATCGGGTCTATACAAAATACACAAAAAGATCTATTCTCTCGCTTTCGTCGTCTCTTTTTGATCCAATGGGCTTGCTTAGTCCAATAATTATCCGGGCTAAGATACTGCTACAACAGCTTTGGATAGAAAAATTCGATTGGGACGAAAATATTTCTCCAAATCTCGAGACAGAGTGGCGTCAATTCATGACAGATCTCAACTCAATTCAAAATCTTCCAATTCCTCGATACGTTTTTCTAGAAAACAATATCAGATTCCAGATACATGGGTTCGCAGACGCATCTATGAAAGGGTATGGCTGCTGCATTTATCTGCGGAGCATTGACAATAGTGGGTCCGTAGGAGTGAAACTTTTAGTCGCCAAATCCAGAGTTGCTCCTGCAAAGAAGAGAACACTTCCCCGCCTAGAGCTCTGCGCAGCACATCTCTTATCCAAACTTTGGGTAACAATACAAAGGGTCATCGTCAAGCACTACAATGAAACTTACTTTTGGACTGATTCGTCAATAGTTCTGCACTGGATATCCACACATTCTTCGAAGCTAAATACTTTCGTTGGTAATAGAGTAGCTGAAATCCAGGACACAACAAAGGAGGTGGTCTGGAAACATGTTCCAACTTCTGACAATCCAGCAGATATAGTTTCTCGAGGATGTACAGCGGAAGAGCTTAAAAGTTCAATTTGGTTCAGGGGTCCAGATTTCTTGATCGAGGATGAAGAAAGGTGGCCATGTTCATTAGGAGCTTCTCCTCCTCCAGAAGATTTATTGCTAGAACACAGGAAAACTGTTTTAGTTTGTCAAAAAGACAAAAACTATTATCTCAATTTAATTGAAAAGGTTAGCTCGTACACCAAAGTTTTGAGAATCTTTGCTTACGTAAAAAGATATCTCAATTTACGATTACTGAGGATTCCATTCCCAGGTCGATACCTTACAGCTGGGGAGTTAGATTATTCGTTACTCACCATAGTTAATGTCATACAAATGGAGTATTTTGCGAAGGAGATCCAGGCAGTAAAATCAAACTCAAAACTTCAAGGATCGACAAAATGGTTATGTCCTTTTATCGAGGACAGAAATGGTCTTTTGTTGTTGAGAGTAGGTGGCAGATTGAAACATGCTGACATTCCAGAGGAAAACAAACATCCGATGTTGCTTCCAAAAGATTGCAATTTCAGCAAAGAACTTATTCGACATTTGCACTATTCTAACTACCATGCAGGTCCAAAGGCTCTTGTGGCGCTAACGAGACAAAGATTTTGGATCATCAATGTTCGACAGTTGGCACGCAGCGTTATTCGAAGGTGCACTCATTGTGCAAGATATCGACCGAAGTTATATGACCAAGTAATGGGAGATTTGCCTGCAGAAAGATTAACATCTTCACGTCCATTTTTATGCTGTGGGGTTGATTTCTGTGGTCCTATTTACACATACTACAAAATTAGGGGGAAGGGGCCTTATAAAACCTATGTGGCAGTTTTTGTCTGCTTCGCTTCGAAAGCGGTTCACTTAGAAGCTGTATCAGACCTTTCAGCAGACGCTTTTATAGGAGCATTAAAAAGAATGATAGGTCGTAGAGGTATTCCCAAAGACATCCACTGTGACAACGCGACAAATTTTGTTGGCGCACAGTCAAAACTAAGCGAGTTGCGAGATATGTTGTTCAAAAAATCCAACCAAGAAAATCTCATTAATTATTGTACTAATTCCAATATAAATTTTCATTTTATACCCCCCAGGGCACCCAATTTTGGTGGAATTTGGGAAGCTGCAGTTAAAGTCGCTAAGGGTCATTTGTATCGCAGCCTTGGAAACGCCAAATTGTCATTCGAAGAGCTGTCAACTGCACTTGTCGAGATTGAGGCCATCATGAATTCGAGGCCTATTACTTCTATATCAACAGATCCAAACGACTTCGAAGCCCTAACACCAGCACATCTCCTGATCGGGTCCTCTCTCAAGGCGATTCCCGAACTATTGACTGAGGTATCCGACATAAGCTATCTCGAAAGGTGGCGGCGAATTAACGCTGTCAAAACTCATTTCTGGAAGCGATGGTCCAACGAGTACGTCACTGAACTGCAAGGTCGTGGAAAGTGGACAACATCAAGTCCAAATATCGCTATCGGCAGCTTGGTCATCATTCACGAAGACAATTTACCACCCCAAAAATGGCTCTTGGGAAGAGTCACCAAAGTCATCGAAGGTCCTGATGGGCGAGTAAGAGTCGCCGATGTTAAAACTCAACGAGGAACATTTCGAAGACCTATTCGCAAATTGGCGGCGATTCCGTCTTGAAAGGTGATCCTTTCAAAGGGGGCGGAATGTTGGAGCTCAAATCATCATAAATTACTTTATTTTTGAATTAAATTTTGAATAATTAACTTACTCTTAAATTGAATAAATTCTACTACTTTTATTACATTTATTTTTGAATTTGGCGCTTCATTTATACCATTCGCCATAATAACTTATTGTTGAATTCGCCTTAAAAATGTTACTTAAAAATAACGTAATTTCTCTCTCTAAAAATCTGCAATAAAATGTATGTATAAATAGAAGCTTTCAACTTTAATAAACTTCTTTTCTTGTTCAAAAACCCTTAGGGGAAAAATCGCTGCATTTTCATTTCGTCGTTCGCTACAAGTTTATAGTTTCGCTTTTATAGTATATCGGCTATAATATAGTAATTTAAAAGTTATAGGATCTAAAGTAATTTCGCTTAATTTATCTCAACCAGGATCTACCTATCTTTTTCATAGAAAAGACAAAATAGAGTTCCCAGGTTGACGGTCAAAGTTGTTTGATCGTACAGTGCCTATCTTTGAGTAAGACCAATTTTACAAAAAGTTATGGGCAAAAATGCATGTTCAAACTTTAAATGCGAATATCTCGCTTAATAAGCGTCCTAGATAGGCAAAAGTTTTCACCTAGAGGGCAATTTTTGAACTCCATTATTTCTTGATCTAGACCACCTAGAGGGCTGAAAT
>CAKKTC010000381.1:0-22900 GCA_920104205.1 Eupeodes latifasciatus
GCGAGATATTCGCATTTTAAGTTTGAACTTGGATTTTTGCCCATAACTTGTTGTAAAATAGGTCTTATTCAAAGATAGGCACAGCATTGGAAAGGGAATGATTCATAGATCACAATCCTGAAATTTCAGCCCTCTAGGTGGTCTAGATCGAGAAATAATGGACTTCAAAAATTGCCCTCTAAGCCCGGACTTTGCACCCTCTAGGACGCATATTAAGCGAGATATTCGCATTTTAAGTTTGAACTTGGATTTTTGCCCATAACTTGTTGTAAAATAGGCCTTATTCAAAGATAGGCACAGCATTGGAAAGGGAATGATTCCTAGATCACAATCCTGAAATTTCAGCCCTCTAGGTGGTCTAGATCGAGAAATAATGGACTTCAAAAATTGCCCTCTAAGCCCGGACTTTGCACCCTCTAGGACGCATATTAAGCGAGATATTCGCATTTTAAGTTTGAACTTGGATTTTTGCCCATAACTTGTTGTAAAATAGGCCTTATTCAAAGATAGGCACAGCATTGGAAAGGGAATGATTCCTAGATCACAATCCTGAAATTTCAGCCCTCTAGGTGGTCTAGATCGAGAAATAATGGACTTCAAAAATTGCCATCTAAGCCCGGACTTTGGACCCTGTAGGACGCATATTAAGCGAGATATTCGCATTTTAAGTTTGAACTTGGATTTTTGCCCATAATTTGTTGTAAAATAGGTCTTATTCAAAGATAGGCACAGCATTGGAAAGGGAATGATTCCTAGATCACAATCCTGAAATTTCAGCCCTCTAGGTGGTCTAGATCGAGAAATAATGGACTTCAAAAATTGCCCTCTAAGCCCGGACTTTGCACCCTCTAGGACGCATATTAAGCGAGATATTCGCATTTTAAGTTTGAACTTGGATTTTTGCCCATAACTTGTTGTAAAATAGGCCTTATTCAAAGATAGGCACAGCATTGGAAAGGGAATGATTCCTAGATCACAATCCTGAAATTTCAGCCCTCTAGGTGGTCTAGATCGAGAAATAATGGACTTCAAAAATTGCCCTCTAAGCCCGGACTTTGCACCCTCTAGGACGCATATTAAGCGAGATATTCGCATTTTAAGTTTGAACTTGGATTTTTGCCCATATCTTGTTGTAAAATAGGTCTTATTCAAAGATAGGCACAGCATTGGAAAGGGAATGATTCCTAGATCACAATCCTGAAATTTCAGCCCTCTAGGTGGTCTAGATCGAGAAATAATGGACTTCAAAAATTGCCCTCTAAGCCCGGACTTTGCACCCTCTAGGACGCATATTAAGCGAGATATTCGCATTTTAAGTTTGAACTTGGATTTTTGCCCATAACTTGTTGTAAAATAGGTCTTATTCAAAGATAGGCACAGCATTGGAAAGGGAATGATTCATAGATCACAATCCTGAAATTTCAGCCCTCTAGGTGGTCTAGATCGAGAAATAATGGACTTCAAAAATTGCCCTCTAAGCCCGGACTTTGCACCCTCTAGGACGCATATTAAGCGAAATATTCGCATTTTAAGTTTGAACTTGGATTTTTGCCCATAACTTGTTGTAAAATAGGTCTTATTCAAAGATAGGCACAGCATTGGAAAGGGAATGATTCATAGATCACAATCCTGAAATTTCAGCCCTCTAGGTGGTCTAGATCGAGAAATAATGGACTTCAAAAATTGCCCTCTAAGCCCGGACTTTGCACCCTCTAGGACGCATATTAAGCGAGATATTCGCATTTTAAGTTTGAACTTGGATTTTTGCCCATAACTTTTTGTAAAATAGGTCTTATTCAAAGATAGGCACAGCATTGGAAAGGGAATGATTCCTAGATCACAATCCTGAAATTTCAGCCCTCTAGGTGGTCTAGATCGAGAAATAATGGACTTCAAAAATTGCCCTCTAAGCCCGGACTTTGCACCCTCTAGGACGCATATTAAGCGAGATATTCGCATTTTAAGTTTGAACTTGGATTTTTGCCCATAACTTGTTGTAAAATAGGTCTTATTCAAAGATAGGCACAGCATTGGATAGGGAATGATTCCTAGATCACAATCCTGAAATTTCAGCCCCCTAGGTGGTCTAGATCGAGAAATAATGGACTTCAAAAATTGCCCTCTAAGCCCGGACTTTGCACCCTCTAGGACGCATATTAAGCGAGATATTCGCATTTTAAGTTTGAACTTGGATTTTTGCCCATAACTTGTTGTAAAATAGGCCTTATTCAAAGATAGGCACAGCATTGGAAAGGGAATGATTCCTAGATCACAATCCTGAAATTTCAGCCCTCTAGGTGGTCCAGATCGAGAAATAATGGACTTCAAAAATTGCCCTCTAAGCCCGGACTTTGCACCCTCTAGGACGCATATTAAGCGAGATATTCGCATTTTAAGTTTGAACTTGGATTTTTGCCCATAACTTGTTGTAAAATTGGTCTTATTCAAAGATAGGCACAGCATTGGAAAGGGAATGATTCATAGATCACAATCCTGAAATTTCAGCCCTCTAGGTGGTCTAGATCGAGAAATAATGGACTTCAAAAATTGCCCTCTAAGCCCGGACTTTGCACCCTCTAGGACGCATATTTAGCGAGATATTCGCATTTTAAGTTGAACTTGGATTTTTGCCCATAACTTGTTGTAAAATAGGTCTTATTCAAAGATAGGCACACATTGGAAAGGGAATGATTCCTAGATCACAATCCTGAAATTTCAGCCCTCTAGGTGGTCTAGATCGAGAAATAATGGACTTCAAAAATTGCCCTCTAAGCCCGGACTTTGCACCCTGATTAGCAATAATAGAAAAACTCAAAATTTCATCAACGTTATAATAATTTCAATTTATTGTACTTTAACAAAACTGTTTCTATTATAGATCAAGACAAATTTTACTTTCAATAGCTAATATGTATAACAAAATTTATGTAGAGAAGATGAGCTGTTAACTCGTTGGTGGTCGCTGGCAAAAGGGCCGATCGATCGCGAAACAAGTGCACTCGATGCATCACATATTTTTCCAACCATACAAAATTCTATGTATAAAAATCAACCTTGGAATCATAGCCAGCATAAGAAGTCTATGCATAAAAAATATTACATGCAATCATATTAGGTGTGAAAATTAAAAGATTAAGTTGTTTGTTTGCTTAGAGGATTAAGAGATTAGCTTTAGAAAGTAAATACATAGGGTATAATATTCTATGTTTGGCAATTGAATAATTTTAAGTTTTAAGTTAAGTTATTAAGTTTTATACAAAGCAGAATATAATTAGCGAATTGATCAAATTGAATATTAGTTATATAATAATAGTTAATGATGATTATTTATGTGAACATAAATATGTATAATACAGCAAAATATAAATATAAAATATCATTTCTGAAACACGCGGCCCCCCCTGAAGGAATTCAGGAACATGGTAAGATTGCCAGCTTTGTTATTGGGCGTTTGAAGATGCCATTTTTGGTTCGAAGAGATACCACTCTTACAAGGCCGTCATCCCCTGGGTGAAGAATTTCGATTCGTCCTAAAGCCCATTTTGATGGAGGCAAATTTTGTTCCTTGACGACAACCAAGTCACCGACTTCGAAGTTTTTGGTCTTCTTGTGCCATTTTGGACGTTGTTGCAATGATGTAATATATTCGCTGTGCCAACGCCGCCAAAATCCTTGCAGCATGTTTTGTGTAAGCTGCCATCTTCCAAGTCGATTTTCTGGAACTTCAAGGTAGTTTGGCTCCGGAATTGCTGTATATGGTCGGCCTATAAGAAAATGAGACGGAGTTAGAGGGTTTAAATCAGAATCAGAAATAGAACAAAGTGGCCTAGAATTTAACAAGGCTTCAATTTGAGAGAGCAAAGTTGTCATTTCCTCAAAGGTCAAATATTGTTCCCTATAACACGACGAAGATGGGTTTTAACACTTTTAACGCCCGCTTCCCAAAGCCCTCCAAAATGTGGGCTGTGTGGTGGAATAAACTCCCACCTTATGCTGTCAGTTGCTAACGTCTTTGATATTTGTGCATTATGGTTTTCGGACCGAACCAAATTGTACCAATCCGATAGGTTGCTTGCAGCTCCACGGAAGTTAGTACCGTTGTCCGAGTAGATAATACTACACTTCCCTCTTCTAGCGATGAATCTCCTCAAGGCCGCTAAGAACGCATCCGTGGACAAATCGCTAACCACTTCCAAATGCAATGCCTTTGTTGTCATGCATACAAAGATCGCGAAGTAGCCTTTTACAAATTTGGGATTCCTTCCTCTGGCTAAGCGAAGAGTGATGGGGCCTGCATAGTCACATCCAGTTTGGTCAAAGGCGAAGGATGGTGAAAGCCGAGAAGAAGGCAGATCTCCCATCAGCTGCTGTGATGTGGCTTGGCGTTGACGGAAACAACCAATGCAGTCATGAACCACCTTCCTTATGAGATTTCTACTTCCCAAAATCCAAAACTCCTGGCGAACTATGGAGAAAAGCTCCGATACACCGGCATGCAGAAATCTTAAATGAAAGCTATTTAGAATAAGTTTTGATATTTGATGATTTTTCGGCAATATCACAGGATGTTTCATGCTAAAAGTAGCATTGACAGCCTTCAAATTCTACCTCCAACACGAAGTAGGCCATCATGGTCAACAAAAGGAGCCAACGAAGAAAGTTTGGAAGAATACAAGACAGATTTCTCTGCTTTTAAAGCCGCTATATCTTGTTCAAACTCTTTCTGAGCCCACTTCAAACATTTTTGCTTCGCATAAAGCAATTCAGAGGAACGAAGATATCCTCTAACTCGTTCCTCAACCGGAAGTTTACCGTTTTTGGCTCGGCGAACAAATACTGCTACAATGCGAATTACACAATCCCACGAAGAAATGCGTTTACAAAGCCTATCCAGGAAGTCTTCATGGGCACACGAAACATTAGCAACTACAATTTTCCTCCTACTCTCCGGTACCTCCTTAAGTTCTTCGCTCTCTACAGCAATACCCCAACACTCATAGTTTTTTGAAAGCCATTTCGGCCCCTTCCACCAAATTTCCAAATTGAGTAATTTACTTGGCATTACCCCTCGCGATGCGCAATCCGCTGGATTTTCCTCAGAGCGAATATAGTTCCAATTAGAGCGGGGTAGAATACCAAGTATTTCTGAGGTCCGATTAGCGACAAAGGTATTCCAACGACGAGGTGGAGCAGACAGCCAGGCTAGCACAATTTGCGAATCACAAAAGGCAAAGGTTTGACTAATTTTACAATTCAACGAATTCCGAACAAGTTGAACCAAACGACTAAGAAGCAGAGCTCCACATAGCTCAAGACGGGGAATGCTAAGTTGTTTAATTGGAGCGACGCGAGTTTTCGCAGAAATAAGTTGAACTTCGATTTGGCCGTCTTCAGAAAAACTTCTAGCGTACACCACCGCTGAGTATGCTTTCTCTGAAGCATCAGAAAAACCTATCAGCTCTAAGCCTTCAGCACTCAAAGTACATCTTCGCAAAATCTCAATTTTTTCAAACAAAAACAATTCCTCTCGGTACAAAATCCATTTTTCGGCTACCTCAGTAGGAAGGGGATCATCCCATCCGATTTTCATTGAATGTGCCCATAACTCCTGGAATAGCATTTTTAACAAAATTGTAGAAGGGGCCAGAAAGCCAAGCGGATCAAAGATTTTGGAAATCTCTGACAACAGTTTCCTCTTTGTGGGCGTTGACGACGAATCATTAATAGAGATTTTGTAAGAGAAAATGTCCCGATGAGGATTCCAAATTAATCCAAGTACCTTTGTCCAATTATTAGAAGAGTCACGGTCAAGAGAAATTGTGGGTTCGGAACTAGTTCCTTCTAAGACTGGCCAACAATTAGAACTCCATTTGCTTAACTCTAAGCCGCCACAAGCCAACAGATTAACGAGCTCATTTTTAAGCTCCAAAATTTTAGTAACCGATTCTGCCCCGGTCATAATGTCATCAACGTAACAATCATGCAAAATAGAGAGTGAAGCAATAGGAAACTGTTTCTTGTATTCCAAGGCAAGCTGTTTCAAAACTCTCATTGCCAAAAAAGGAGCAGGTGAAGTACCGTAAGTGACGGTACGCAATCGGTAATGACTAACTGGTTCCGTAGAATTCTCTCTCCACACAATACGCTGAAAATCCCTATGATTTGGGTCAATCCAAATTTGCCTGAACATCTTTACGATATCAGCTCCAAAAACATATCTGTGCACCCTAAACCGCAAGCAAACGTTGATGAGGTTCCGCTGGAGAGGAGGTCCTACATGGAGGACCTCATTTAGACTAACACCCTTTCCATCTCGATGAGACCCATCAAAGACAACGCGTAGCTTGTTTGTAACCACTGCATGATGCGGCAAATAATAAACCTTCCCCGAAGATGGTTCAATCTCAGCTTCCGGAATTTTCTCCATATGACCTAATTGCAAATAAGCCCTCATAAAACAACAATATTCCAATTGTAAATTTGGCTGACGAGCAAAACGGTGTTCCATTGAGAACAATCTGGACAAAGCTCCGGAGAGGGTGTTGCTAAAAACGATGTCCTTTTGGCGAAAAGGAAGTTCAACAATGTATTTGTTGTCGGGCGCACGCGAAAATGTATTTACAAAATGGGTGTCTACGAAATCACCTGAGTCCGATGAATGCAATTTAGGATCAATCTCTTCAACTTCCCAAAAGGACCTTAAAAGTACATCAACATCCTCATCAATTCCAACTCGTAGCGAAACAAAACCTTCGTGGGGAGTACAACCAGTTATCACCCATCCAAAAACTGTATTATGAGCAACCAAATTACCAGCTTCGTCCGTTCTTCTACCCTCACGCAAAATACTCCAAGCCTTATCAGATCCGAGCAAAATATCAATGGGACCTGGTTTGTTAAAGCCTGGATCAGCCAACTTCAAATCACCCAAGAGCGATGATTGATCAATCCGAAACGATTTCAAAGGGGTATTCGTAGTAATGCGATTCAAAATGAAAGCGTCAACTTCCACTTCATTTGAATCAACGCAAGATCTAAGATTGAGCGAAATGACACCCTGAGTAACACAAGCTTCTATCGAAGATATGCCTGATATAGGAAGACGAGCATGGCGACGGCTAAGACCTAATTTCCTAACTAAATTTTCCGTAATAAAAGATGCTTGAGATCCAGTGTCTAGCAGCATGCGACATTTGTAAAATTGTCCCGATGCATTCATGACCTGCGCAACAACAGTGGGCAAAATCCCAGATGGGCGAACTTCATTATGAGAATGATGACTGGCAATCGAAACAGCATTAGATGTTGAAGCTTGCCCGACGTTCAAATTCAATTTGTCGGGTTCAACAACCGATGATGACGAATCCATGTGTACGAGAACATGGTGACGAACGCTACAATGAGGACAATGATTCTTCGAACGACAACGCGAAGCCGAATGATTAGTTCCTAAACATCGGTAACACAACTTTTGGTCTCGAGCAAAGGACCGACGTGACGAAATGGGCAAATCAATAAATTTAGAACACTGTGAAAGAACGTGATTTTCCTTACACATGGGACATAACTGCTTGGCAACCGCAAGACTCTTTATATTATTCGAAGCACTATTAGGGTGCGTTTTCTGTCTATTTCCCGATGATTTCGATTCATTGGGCTTAGCACATGCTTCCAAAGCATCGCTTCGTTTCCCCAAAAACTCAAGAAACGTATCTATAGTTTCCAATTCCGAATTGTTTGTGTGAAGAGACCAAGCCTTTCGCGTATCAAAGTCTAGTTTTTCGAGCAAAATGTATATAAGCCACGGATCTCTCCCTTCAGCCTTAACAGCTTTTAAACCACGAATCACCTCGTCCGACTTGTCCACTAACCGACGCAAGTGTCCACTATCCGCGATCGCTACGTTGAGAATTTTCAAAAAACTTTCGATATAACTGTTAACAATATATAACGGTTTATCATAACGGTGTTCCAGTTTTTCCCACGCTTGTTCATAATTCGCGTCCGAAATCTCAATACCGTTAAGAAGTTTCGCGGCGTCATTTTCTAAAAAAGATTTCAAATATCGCATCTTCTGAGCACCAGTGAGTTTTTTGCAATCAACACTCCCTAAAAACATATCACGAAATTCTGGCCATTGTCTATAATCGCCACTAAATGGCGGTATCTTAAATTTCGGTAGTTCGATTTCCGAACAAATCTTGGCCGCAGGAAGGGCAAATGAGCAATTTTGTCCAACCAAAGAGTCCACATTATTATTAGCGCTACTACTTGAAACCGTGGGAGGAATCGAAGGCGTATTGTTTTGGATAGCTTTCAAAAAGGCACTTTTTGCTTCCAAATATTTATTTTCGGTGGTTTCAAAATCAATTTCAGGGTCAACGTAACCCTCTTCCTCGGAATATTGAAATAGTTCGATTTGATTCAAACAAAAAGACTTCCATGATTCCTCCAAACGTTCCAAACGCGTTTTTAAAATTTCGATATCATCAACTTTCGCCTCGATAATAAACGTATGCGCGCGAGTAATAGCACGTTTGAAGTGTCCACGAGCTTGTTTCAAAGTATTCATGATTTTAGCAAAGTTCAAAGTTCAGCACACGTGTTATTTGCGATTATCCCGAAAAACCGAATTTTCCCTAATCGATCACCAAAATAACCAAAAACCCCTAGCAGCAACAGCAACAGCGACAGCAACAGCAAAATCTCAACACCAGAATTCACAAAACCAAAGCAAAATTGTTTTATGATGTATATACGATACAATTTACCTGGTACCAATATGTCTTACGTGTCGTGTCCAAAATCAAGTTCCAAGCAACCACCAACAGCTCCAAATATGTTCCAAAATTATTCCAAATAACAAAACTTCAGGTTCGAAGGACCAACTTTGATTAGCAATAATAGAAAAACTCAAAATTTCATCAACGTTATAATAATTTCAATTTATTGTACTTTAACAAAACTGTTTCTATTATAGATCAAGACAAATTTTACTTTCAATAGCTAATATGTATAACAAAATTTATGTAGAGAAGATGAGCTGTTAACTCGTTGGTGGTCGCTGGCAAAAGGGCCGATCGATCGCGAAACAAGTGCACTCGATGCATCACATATTTTTCCAACCATACAAAATTCTATGTATAAAAATCAACCTTGGAATCATAGCCAGCATAAGAAGTCTATGCATAAAAAATATTACATGCAATCATATTAGGTGTGAAAATTAAAAGATTAAGTTGTTTGTTTGCTTAGAGGATTAAGAGATTAGCTTTAGAAAGTAAATACATAGGGTATAATATTCTATGTTTGGCAATTGAATAATTTTAAGTTTTAAGTTAAGTTATTAAGTTTTATACAAAGCAGAATATAATTAGCGAATTGATCAAATTGAATATTAGTTATATAATAATAGTTAATGATGATTATTTATGTGAACATAAATATGTATAATACAGCAAAATATAAATATAAAATATCATTTCTGAACACACCCTCTAGGACGCATATTAAGCGAGATATTCGCATTTTAAGTTTGAACTTGGATTTTTGCCCATAACTTGTTGTAAAATAGGTCTTATTCAAAGATAGGCACAGCATTGGAAAGGGAATGATTCCTAGATCACAATCCTGAAATTTCAGCCCTCTAGGTGGTCTAGATCGAGAAATAATGGACTTCAAAAATTGCCATCTAAGCCCGGACTTTGGACCCTGTAGGACGCATATTAAGCGAGATATTCGCATTTTAAGTTTGAACTTGGATTTTTGCCCATAATTTGTTGTAAAATAGGTCTTATTCAAAGATAGGCACAGCATTGGAAAGGGAATGATTCCTAGATCACAATCCTGAAATTTCAGCCCTCTAGGTGGTCTAGATCGAGAAATAATGGACTTCAAAAATTGCCCTCTAAGCCCGGACTTTGCACCCTCTAGGACGCATATTAAGCGAGATATTCGCATTTTAAGTTTGAACTTGGATTTTTGCCCATAACTTGTTGTAAAATAGGCCTTATTCAAAGATAGGCACAGCATTGGAAAGGGAATGATTCCTAGATCACAATCCTGAAATTTCAGCCCTCTAGGTGGTCTAGATCGAGAAATAATGGACTTCAAAAATTGCCCTCTAAGCCCGGACTTTGCACCCTCTAGGACGCATATTAAGCGAGATATTCGCATTTTAAGTTTGAACTTGGATTTTTGCCCATAACTTGTTGTAAAATAGGTCTTATTCAAAGATAGGCACAGCATTGGAAAGGGAATGATTCCTAGATCACAATCCTGAAATTTCAGCCCTCTAGGTGGTCTAGATCGAGAAATAATGGACTTCAAAAATTGCCCTCTAAGCCCGGACTTTGCACCCTCTAGGACGCATATTAAGCGAGATATTCGCATTTTAAGTTTGAACTTGGATTTTTGCCCATAACTTGTTGTAAAATAGGTCTTATTCAAAGATAGGCACAGCATTGGAAAGGGAATGATTCATAGATCACAATCCTGAAATTTCAGCCCTCTAGGTGGTCTAGATCGAGAAATAATGGACTTCAAAAATTGCCCTCTAAGCCCGGACTTTGCACCCTCTAGGACGCATATTAAGCGAGATATTCGCATTTTAAGTTTGAACTTGGATTTTTGCCCATAACTTGTTGTAAAATAGGCCTTATTCAAAGATAGGCACAGCATTGGAAAGGGAATGATTCCTAGATCACAATCCTGAAATTTCAGCCCTCTAGGTGGTCTAGATCGAGAAATAATGGACTTCAAAAATTGCCCTCTAAGCCCGGACTTTGCACCCTCTAGGACGCATATTAAGCGAGATATTCGCATTTTAAGTTTGAACTTGGATTTTTGCCCATAACTTGTTGTAAAATTGGTCTTATTCAAAGATAGGCACTGCATTGGAAAGGGAATGATTCATAGATCACAATCCTGAAATTTCAGCCCTCTAGGTGGTCTAGATCGAGAAATAATGGACTTCAAAAATTGCCCTCTAAGCCCGGACTTTGCACCCTCTAGGACGCATATTAAGCGAGATATTCGCATTTTAAGTTTGAACTTGGATTTTTGCCCATAACTTGTTGTAAAATTGGTCTTATTCAAAGATAGGCACAGCATTGGAAAGGGAATGATTCATAGATCACAATCCTGAAATTTCAGCCCTCTAGGTGGTCTAGATCGAGAAATAATGGACTTCAAAAATTGCCCTCTAAGCCCGGACTTTGCACCCTCTAGGACGCATATTTAGCGAGATATTCGCATTTTAAGTTTGAACTTGGATTTTTGCCCATAACTTGTTGTAAAATAGGTCTTATTCAAAGATAGGCACACATTGGAAAGGGAATGATTCCTAGATCACAATCCTGAAATTTCAGCCCTCTAGGTGGTCTAGATCGAGAAATAATGGACTTCAAAAATTGCCCTCTAAGCCCGGACTTTGCACCCTCTAGGACGCATATTAAGCGAGATATTCGCATTTTAAGTTTGAACTTGGATTTTTGCCCATAACTTGTTGTAAAATAGGTCTTATTCAAAGATATGCACAGCATTGGAAAGGGAATGATTCCTAGATCACAATCCTGAAATTTCAGCCCTCTAGGTGGTCTAGATCGAGAAATAATGGACTTCAAAAATTGCCATCTAAGCCCGGACTTTGGACCCTGTAGGACGCATATTAAGCGAGATATTCGCATTTTAAGTTTGAACTTGGATTTTTGCCCATAATTTGTTGTAAAATAGGTCTTATTCAAAGATAGGCACAGCATTGGAAAGGGAATGATTCCTAGATCACAATCCTGAAATTTCAGCCCTCTAGGTGGTCTAGATCGAGAAATAATGGACTTCAAAAATTGCCCTCTAAGCCCGGACTTTGCACCCTCTAGGACGCATATTAAGCGAGATATTCGCATTTTAAGTTTGAACTTGGATTTTTGCCCATAACTTGTTGTAAAATAGGCCTTATTCAAAGATAGGCACAGCATTGGAAAGGGAATGATTCCTAGATCACAATCCTGAAATTTCAGCCCTCTAGGTGGTCTAGATCGAGAAATAATGGACTTCAAAAATTGCCCTCTAAGCCCGGACTTTGCACCCTCTAGGACGCATATTAAGCGAGATATTCGCATTTTAAGTTTGAACTTGGATTTTTGCCCATAACTTGTTGTAAAATAGGTCTTATTCAAAGATAGGCACAGCATTGGAAAGGGAATGATTCCTAGATCACAATCCTGAAATTTCAGCCCTCTAGGTGGTCTAGATCGAGAAATAATGGACTTCAAAAATTGCCCTCTAAGCCCGGACTTTGCACCCTCTAGGACGCATATTAAGCGAGATATTCGCATTTTAAGTTTGAACTTGGATTTTTGCCCATAACTTGTTGTAAAATAGGTCTTATTCAAAGATAGGCACAGCATTGGAAAGGGGATGATTCATAGATCACAATCCTGAAATTTCAGCCCTCTAGGTGGTCTAGATCGAGAAATAATGGACTTCAAAAATTGCCCTCTAAGCCTGGACTTTGCACCCTCTAGGACGCATATTAAGCGAGATATTCGCATTTTAAGTTTGAACTTGGATTTTTGCCCATAACTTGTTGTAAAATAGGCCTTATTCAAAGATAGGCACAGCATTGGAAAGGGAATGATTCCTAGATCACAATCCTGAAATTTCAGCCCTCTAGGTGGTCTAGATCGAGAAATAATGGACTTCAAAAATTGCCCTCTAAGCCCGGACTTTGCACCCTCTAGGACGCATATTAAGCGAGATATTCGCATTTTAAGTTTGAACTTGGATTTTTGCCCATAACTTGTTGTAAAATTGGTCTTATTCAAAGATAGGCACAGCATTGGAAAGGGAATGATTCATAGATCACAATCCTGAAATTTCAGCCTTCTAGGTGGTCTAGATCGAGAAATAATGGACTTCAAAAATTGCCCTCTAAGCCCGGACTTTGCACCCTCTAGGACGCATATTAAGCGAGATATTCGCATTTTAAGTTTGAACTTGGATTTTTGCCCATAACTTGTTGTAAAATATGTCTTATTCAAAGATAGGCACAGCATTGGAAAGGGAATGATTCATAGATCACAATCCTGAAATTTCAGCCCTCTAGGTGGTCTAGATCGAGAAATAATGGACTTCAAAAATTGCCCTCTAAGCCCGGACTGTGCACCCTCTAGGACGCATATTTAGCGAGATATTCGCATTTTAAGTTTGAACTTGGATTTTTGCCCATAACTTGTTGTAAAATAGGTCTTATTCAAAGATAGGCACACATTGGAAAGGGAATGATTCCTAGATCACAATCCTGAAATTTCAGCCCTCTAGGTGGTCTAGATCGAGAAATAATGGACTTCAAAAATTGCCCTCTAAGCCCGGACTTTGCACCCTCTAGGACGCATATTAAGCGAGATATTCGCATTTTAAGTTTGAACTTGGATTTTTGCCCATAACTTGTTGTAAAATAGGTCTTATTCAAAGATAGGCACAGCATTGGAAAGGGAATGATTCCTAGATCACAATCCTGAAATTTCAGCCCTCTAGGTGGTCTAGATCGAGAAATAATGGACTTCAAAAATTGCCATCTAAGCCCGGACTTTGGACCCTGTAGGACGCATATTAAGCGAGATATTCGCATTTTAAGTTTGAACTTGGATTTTTGCCCATAATTTGTTGTAAAATAGGTCTTATTCAAAGATAGGCACAGCATTGGAAAGGGAATGATTCCTAGATTACAATCCTGAAATTTCAGCCCTCTAGGTGGTCTAGATCGAGAAATAATGGACTTCAAAAATTGCCCTCTAAGCCCGGACTTTGCACCCTCTAGGACGCATATTAAGCGAGATATTCGCATTTTAAGTTTGAACTTGGATTTTTGCCCATAACTTGTTGTAAAATAGGCCTTATTCAAAGATAGGCACAGCATTGGAAAGGGAATGATTCCTAGATCACAATCCTGAAATTTCAGCCCTCTAGGTGGTCTAGATCGAGAAATAATGGACTTCAAAAATTGCCCTCTAAGCCCGGACTTTGCACCCTCTAGGACGGATATTAAGCGAGATATTCGCATTTTAAGTTTGAACTTGGATTTTTGCCCATAACTTGTTGTAAAATAGGTCTTATTCAAAGATAGGCACAGCATTGGAAAGGGAATGATTCCTAGATCACAATCCTGAAATTTCAGCCCTCTAGGTGGTCTAGATCGAGAAATAATGGACTTCAAAAATTGCCCTCTAAGCCCGGACTTTGGACCCTGTAGGACGCATATTAAGCGAGATATTCGCATTTTAAGTTTGAACTTGGATTTTTGCCCATAACTTGTTGTAAAATAGGTCTTATTCAAAGATAGGCACAGCATTGGAAAGGGAATGATTCATAGATCACAATCCTGAAATTTCAGCCCTCTAGGTGGTCTAGATCGAGAAATAATGGACTTCAAAAATTGCCCTCTAAGCCCGGACTTTGCACCCTCTAGGACGCATATTAAGCGAGATATTCGCATTTTAAGTTTGAACTTGGATTTTTGCCCATAACTTGTTGTAAAATAGGCCTTATTCAAAGATAGGCACAGCATTGGAAAGGGAATGATTCCTAGATCACAATCCTGAAATTTCAGCCCTCTAGGTGGTCTAGATCGAGAAATAATGGACTTCAAAAATTGCCCTCTAAGCCCGGACTTTGCACCCTCTAGGACGCATATTAAGCGAGATATTCGCATTTTAAGTTTGAACTTGGATTTTTGCCCATAACTTGTTGTAAAATTGGTCTTATTCAAAGATAGGCACAGCATTGGAAAGGGAATGATTCATAGATCACAATCCTGAAATTTCAGCCCTCTAGGTGGTCTAGATCGAGAAATAATGGACTTCAAAAATTGCCCTCTAAGCCCGGACTTTGCACCCTCTAGGACGCATATTAAGCGAGATATTCGCATTTTAAGTTTGAACTTGGATTTTTGCCCATAACTTGTTGTAAAATAGGTCTTATTCAAAGATAGGCACAGCATTGGAAAGGGAATGATTCCTAGATCACAATCCTGAAATTTCAGCCCTCTAGGTGGTCTAGATCGAGAAATAATGGACTTCAAAAATTGCCCTCTAAGCCCGGACTTTGCACCCTCTAGGACGCATATTAAGCGAGATATTCGCATTTTAAGTTTGAACTTGGATTTTTGCCCATAACTTGTTGTAAAATAGGTCTTATTCAAAGATAGGCACAGCATTGGAAAGGGAATGATTCATAGATCACAATCCTGAAATTTCAGCCCTCTAGGTGGTCTAGATCGAGAAATAATGGACTTCAAAAATTGCCCTCTAAGCCCGGACTTTGCACCCTCTAGGACGCATATTAAGCGAGATATTCGCATTTTAAGTTTGAACTTGGATTTTTGCCCATAACTTGTTGTAAAATAGGTCTTATTCAAAGATAGGCACAGCATTGGAAAGGGAATGATTCCTAGATCACAATCCTGAAATTTCAGCCCTCTAGGTGGTCTAGATCGAGAAATAATGGACTTCAAAAATTGCCCTCTAAGCCCGGACTTTGCACCCTCTAGGACGCATATTAAGCGAGATATTCGCATTTTAAGTTTGAACTTGGATTTTTGCCCATAACTTGTTGTAAAATAGGCCTTATTCAAAGATAGGCACAGCATTGGAAAGGGAATGATTCCTAGATCACAATCCTGAAATTTCAGCCCTCTAGGTGGTCTAGATCGAGAAATAATGGACTTCAAAAATTGCCCTCTAAGCCCGGACTTTGCACCCTCTAGGACGCATATTAAGCGAGATATTCGCATTTTAAGTTTGAACTTGGATTTTTGCCCATAACTTGTTGTAAAATTGGTCTTATTCAAAGATAGGCACAGCATTGGAAAGGGAATGATTCATAGATCACAATCCTGAAATTTCAGCCCTCTAGGTGGTCTAGATCGAGAAATAATGGACTTCAAAAATTGCCCTCTAAGCCCGGACTTTGCACCCTCTAGGACGCATATTAAGCGAGATATTCGCATTTTAAGTTTGAACTTGGATTTTTGCCCATAACTTGTTGTAAAATAGGTCTTATTCAAAGATAGGCACAGCATTGGAAAGGGAATGATTCCTAGATCACAATCCTGAAATTTCAGCCCTCTAGGTGGTCTAGATCGAGAAATAATGGACTTCAAAAATTGCCCTCTAAGCCCGGACTTTGCACCCTCTAGGACGCATATTAAGCGAGATATTCGCATTTTAAGTTTGAACTTGGATTTTTGCCCATAATTTGTTGTAAAATAGGTCTTATTCAAAGATAGGCACAGCATTGGAAAGGGAATGATTCCTAGATCACAATCCTGAAATTTCAGCCCTCTAGGTGGTCTAGATCGAGAAATAATGGACTTCAAAAATTGCCCTCTAAGCCCGGACTTTGCACCCTCTAGGACGCATATTAAGCGAGATATTCGCATTTTAAGTTTGAACTTGGATTTTTGCCCATAACTTGTTGTAAAATAGGCCTTATTCAAAGATAGGCACAGCATTGGAAAGGGAATGATTCCTAGATCACAATCCTGAAATTTCAGCCCTCTAGGTGGTCTAGATCGAGAAATAATGGACTTCAAAAATTGCCCTCTAAGCCCGGACTTTGCACCCTCTAGGACGCATATTAAGCGAGATATTCGCATTTTAAGTTTGAACTTGGATTTTTGCCCATAACTTGTTGTAAAATTGGTCTTATTCAAAGATAGGCACAGCATTGGAAAGGGAATGATTCCTAGATCACAATCCTGAAATTTCAGCCCTCTAGGTGGTCTAGATCGAGAAATAATGGACTTCAAAAATTGCCCTCTAAGCCCGGACTTTGCACCCTCTAGGACGCATATTAAGCGAGATATTCGCATTTTAAGTTTGAACTTGGATTTTTGCCCATAACTTGTTGTAAAATAGGTCTTATTCAAAGATAGGCACAGCATTGGAAAGGGAATGATTCCTAGATCACAATCCTGAAATTTCAGCCCTCTAGGTGGTCTAGATCGAGAAATAATGGACTTCAAAAATTGCCCTCTAAGCCCGGACTTTGCACCCTCTAGGACGCATATTAAGCGAGATATTCGCATTTTAAGTTTGAACTTGGATTTTTGCCCATAACTTGTTGTAAAATAGGTCTTATTCAAAGATAGGCACAGCATTGGAAAGGGAATGATTCATAGATCACAATCCTGAAATTTCAGCCCTCTAGGTGGTCTAGATCGAGAAATAATGGACTTCAAAAATTGCCCTCTAAGCCCGGACTTTGCACCCTCTAGGACGCATATTAAGCGAGATATTCGCATTTTAAGTTTGAACTTGGATTTTTGCCCATAACTTGTTGTAAAATAGGTCTTATTCAAAGATAGGCACAGCATTGGAAAGGGAATGATTCCTAGATCACAATCCTGAAATTTCAGCCCTCTAGGTGGTCTAGATCGAGAAATAATGGACTTCAAAAATTGCCCTCTAAGCCCGGACTTTGCACCCTCTAGGACGCATATTAAGCGAGATATTCGCATTTTAAGTTTGAACTTGGATTTTTGCCCATAATTTGTTGTAAAATAGGTCTTATTCAAAGATAGGCACAGCATTGGAAAGGGAATGATTCCTAGATCACAATCCTGAAATTTCAGCCCTCTAGGTGGTCTAGATCGAGAAATAATGGACTTCAAAAATTGCCCTCTAAGCCCGGACTTTGCACCCTCTAGGACGCATATTAAGCGAGATATTCGCATTTTAAGTTTGAACTTGGATTTTTGCCCATAACTTGTTGTAAAATAGGCCTTATTCAAAGATAGGCACAGCATTGGAAAGGGAATGATTCCTAGATCACAATCCTGAAATTTCAGCCCTCTAGGTGGTCTAGATCGAGAAATAATGGACTTCAAAAATTGCCCTCTAAGCCCGGACTTTGCACCCTCTAGGACGCATATTAAGCGAGATATTCGCATTTTAAGTTTGAACTTGGATTTTTGCCCATAACTTGTTGTAAAATTGGTCTTATTCAAAGATAGGCACAGCATTGGAAAGGGAATGATTCATAGATCACAATCCTGAAATTTCAGCCCTCTAGGTGGTCTAGATCGAGAAATAATGGACTTCAAAAATTGCCCTCTAAGCCCGGACTTTGCACCCTCTAGGACGCATATTAAGCGAGATATTCGCATTTTAAGTTTGAACTTGGATTTTTGCCCATAACTTGTTGTAAAATAGGTCTTATTCAAAGATAGGCACAGCATTGGAAAGGGAATGATTCCTAGATCACAATCCTGAAATTTCAGCCCTCTAGGTGGTCTAGATCGAGAAATAATGGACTTCAAAAATTGCCCTCTCAGCCCGGACTTTGCACCCTCTAGGACGCATATTAAGCGAGATATTCGCATTTTAAGTTTGAACTTGGATTTTTGCCCATAACTTGTTGTAAAATAGGTCTTATTCAAAGATAGGCACAGCATTGGAAAGGGAATGATTCATAGATCACAATCCTGAAATTTCAGCCATCTAGGTGGTCTAGATCGAGAAATAATGGACTTCAAAAATTGCCCTCTAAGCCCGGACTTTGCACCCTCTAGGACGCATATTAAGCGAGATATTCGCATTTTAAGTTTGAACTTGGATTTTTGCCCATAACTTGTTGTAAAATAGGTCTTATTCAAAGATAGGCACAGCATTGGAAAGGGAATGATTCCTAGATCACAATCCTGAAATTTCAGCCCTCTAGGTGGTCTAGATCGAGAAATAATGGACTTCAAAAATTGCCCTCTAAGCCCGGACTTTGCACCCTCTAGGACGCATATTAAGCGAGATATTCGCATTTTAAGTTTGAACTTGGATTTTTGCCCATAACTTGTTGTAAAATAGGTCTTATTCAAAGATAGGCACAGCATTGGATAGGGAATGATTCCTAGATCACAATCCTGAAATTTCAGCCCTCTAGGTGGTCTAGATCGAGAAATAATGGACTTCAAAAATTGCCATCTAAGCCCGGACTTTGGACCCTGTAGGACGCATATTAAGCGAGATATTCGCATTTTAAGTTTGAACTTGGATTTTTGCCCATAATTTGTTGTAAAATAGGTCTTATTCAAAGATATGCACAGCATTGGAAAGGGAATGATTCCTAGATCACAATCCTGAAATTTCAGCCCTCTAGGTGGTCTAGATCGAGAAATAATGGACTTCAAAAATTGCCCTCTAAGCCCGGACTTTGCACCCTCTAGGACGCATATTAAGCGAGATATTCGCATTTTAAGTTTGAACTTGGATTTTTGCCCATAACTTGTTGTAAAATAGGCCTTATTCAAAGATAGGCACAGCATTGGAAAGGGAATGATTCCTAGATCACAATCCTGAAATTTCAGCCCTCTAGGTGGTCTAGATCGAGAAATAATGGACTTCAAAAATTGCCCTCTAAGCCCGGACTTTGCACCCTCTAGGACGCATATTAAGCGAGATATTCGCATTTTAAGTTTGAACTTGGATTTTTGCCCATAACTTGTTGTAAAATAGGTCTTATTCAAAGATAGGCACAGCATTGGAAAGGGAATGATTCATAGATCACAATCCTGAAATTTCAGCCCTCTAGGTGGTCTAGATCGAGAAATAATGGACTTCAAAAATTGCCCTCTAAGCCCGGACTTTGCACCCTCTAGGACGCATATTAAGCGAGATATTCGCATTTTAAGTTTGAACTTGGATTTTTGCCCATAACTTGTTGTAAAATAGGCCTTATTCAAAGATAGGCACAGCATTGGAAAGGGAATGATTCCTAGATCACAATCCTGAAATTTCAGCCCTCTAGGTGGTCTAGATCGAGAAATAATGGACTTCAAAAATTGCCCTCTAAGCCCGGACTTTGCACCCTCTAGGACGCATATTAAGCGAGATATTCGCATTTTAAGTTTGAACTTGGATTTTTGCCCATAACTTGTTGTAAAATTGGTCTTATTCAAAGATAGGCACAGCATTGGAAAGGGAATGATTCATAGATCACAATCCTGAAATTTCAGCCCTCTAGGTGGTCTAGATCGAGAAATAATGGACTTCAAAAATTGCCCTCTAAGCCCGGACTTTGCACCCTCTAGGACGCATATTAAGCGAGATATTCGCATTTTAAGTTTGAACTTGGATTTTTGCCCATAACTTGTTGTAAAATAGGTCTTATTCAAAGATAGGCACAGCATTGGAAAGGGAATGATTCCTAGATCACAATCCTGAAATTTCAGCCCTCTAGGTGGTCTAGATCGAGAAATAATGGACTTCAAAAATTGCCCTCTAAGCCCGGACTTTGCACCCTCTAGGACGCATATTAAGCGAGATATTCGCATTTTAAGTTTGAACTTGGATTTTTGCCCATAACTTGTTGTAAAATAGGTCTTATTCAAAGATAGGCACAGCATTGGAAAGGGAATGATTCATAGATCACAATCCTGAAATTTCAGCCCTCTAGGTGGTCTAGATCGAGAAATAATGGACTTCAAAAATTGCCCTCTAAGCCCGGACTTTGCACCCTCTAGGACGCATATTAAGCGAGATATTCGCATTTTAAGTTTGAACTTGGATTTTTGCCCATAACTTGTTGTAAAATAGGTCTTATTCAAAGATAGGCACAGCATTGGAAAGGGAATGATTCCTAGATCACAATCCTGAAATTTCAGCCCTCTAGGTGGTCTAGATCGAGAAATAATGGACTTCAAAAATTGCCATCTAAGCCCGGACTTTGCACCCTCTAGGACGCATATTAAGCGAGATATTCGCATTTTAAGTTTGAACTTGGATTTTTGCCCATAATTTGTTGTAAAATAGGTCTTATTCAAAGATAGGCACAGCATTGGAAAGGGAATGATTCATAGATCACAATCCTGAAATTTCAGCCCTCTAGGTGGTCTAGATCGAGAAATAATGGACTTCAAAAATTGCCCTCTAAGCCCGGACTTTGCACCCTCTAGGACGCATATTAAGCGAGATATTCGCATTTTAAGTTTGAACTTGGATTTTTGCCCATAACTTGTTGTAAAATAGGTCTTATTCAAAGATAGGCACAGCATTGGAAAGGGAATGATTCATAGATCACAATCCTGAAATTTCAGCCCTCTGGGTGGTCTAGATCGAGAAATAATGGACTTCAAAAATTGCCCTCTAAGCCCGGACTTTGCACCCTCTAGGACGCATATTAAGCGAGATATTCGCATTTTAAGTTTGAACTTGGATTTTTGCCCATAACTTTTTGTAAAATAGGTCTTATTCAAAGATAGGCACAGCATTGGAAAGGGAATGATTCCTAGATCACAATCCTGAAATTTCAGCCCTCTAGATGGTCTAGATCGAGAAATAATGGACTTCAAAAATTGCCCTCTAAGCCCGGACTTTGCACCCTCTAGGACGCATATTAAGCGAGATATTCGCATTTTAAGTTTGAACTTGGATTTTTGCCCATAACTTGTTGTAAAATAGGTCTTATTCAAAGATAGGCACAGCATTGGATAGGGAATGATTCCTAGATCACAATCCTGAAATTTCAGCCCTCTAGGTGGTCTAGATCGAGAAATAATGGACTTCAAAAATTGCCATCTAAGCCCGGATTTTGGACCCTGTAGGACGCATATTAAGCGAGATATTCGCATTTTAAGTTTGAACTTGGATTTTTGCCCATAATTTGTTGTAAAATAGGCCTTATTCAAAGATAGGCACAGCATTGGAAAGGGAATGATTCCTAGATCACAATCCTGAAATTTCAGCCCTCTAGGTGGTCTAGATCGAGAAATAATGGACTTCAAAAATTGCCCTCTAAGCCCGGACTTTGCACCCTCTAGGACGCATATTAAGCGAGATATTCGCATTTTAAGTTTGAACTTGGATTTTTGCCCATAACTTATGTAAAATAGGCCTTATTCAAAGATAGGCACAGCATTGGAAAGGGAATGATTCCTAGATCACAATCCTGAAATTTCAGCCCTCTAGGTGGTCTAGATCGAGAAATAATGGACTTCAAAAATTGCCCTCTAAGCCCGGACTTTGCACCCTCTAGGACGCATATTAAGCGAGATATTCGCATTTTAAGTTTGAACTTGGATTTTTGCCCATAACTTGTTGTAAAATTGGTTTTATTCAAAGATAGGCACAGCATTGGAAAGGGAATGATTCATAGATCACAATCCTGAAATTTCAGCCCTCTAGGTGGTCTAGATCGAGAAATAATGGACTTCAAAAATTGCCCTCTAAGCCCGGACTTTGCACCCTCTAGGACGCATATTAAGTGAGATATTCGCATTTTAAGTTTGAACTTTGATTTTTGCCCATAACTTGTTGTAAAATAGGTCTTATTCAAAGATAGGCACACATTGGAAAGGGAATGATTCCTAGATCACAATCCTGAAATTTCAGCCCTCTAGGTGGTCCAGATCGAGAAATAATGGACTTCAAAAATTGCCCTCTAAGCCCGGACTTTGCACCCTCTAGGACGCATATTAAGCGAGATATTCGCATTTTAAGTTTGAACTTGGATTTTTGCCCATAACTTAATGTAAAATAGGTCTTATTCAAAGATAGGCACAGCATTGGAAAGGGAATGATTCCTAGATCACAATCCTGAAATTTCAGCCCTCTAGGTGGTCTAGATCGAGAAATAATGGACTTCAAAAATTGCCATCTAAGCCCGGACTTTGGACCCTGTAGGACGCATATTAAGCGAGATATTCGCATTTTAAGTTTGAACTTGGATTTTTGCCCATAATTTGTTGTAAAATAGGTCTTATTCAAAGATAGGCACAGCATTGGAAAGGGAATGATTCCTAGATCACAATCCTGAAATTTCAGCCCTCTAGGTGGTCTAGATCGAGAAATAATGGACTTCAAAAATTGCCCTCTAAGCCCGGACTTTGCACCCTCTAGGACGCATATAT
>CAKKTC010000382.1:0-22846 GCA_920104205.1 Eupeodes latifasciatus
TGAGCTCCAGTGTCAACTACTCTAATGATACCTGATTATGATGAAAGAAATCTAATGATTATATAAACCCCATAGCATGTCGAACGAAGCTTTTTTTAAGAAAATCTGAATTTTCAACTACCATTAAACCAAGATTTCTCAGAACTTGAGCGCAAAGTATTCTGTTGGAAAATATTCTATTTAGTCCATCAGTTGCAAGTGCCATAGTAAAATTATCAAAGTATCTCTCATATGAAATATTCTTCAATAGATAATTACTGCCAACATCAATGCCAGAGGATTTTGCAGCAGTTATTTGTCTAATAACACTCTCTACATCTCTCATTCCAAGGTTAAGTCCTTGACCTGCAACCGGGTGGATTGAATGTGCTGCATCGCCAATCAGCAAAATTCTGCTTTTATGCAGCTTTCTTGCAAAAGAAAAACTCAAAGGATAGAAATCTTCTTTCACCCTCTAATTCAATTTCTCCCAAATAAGAACCAAATCTTTTTTTGAGTTCTATGACAAATTCCTCTTCGGATAAGCTCATCAGCATTTTTGAAATTTCGCATTTTTCTGTCCAAACTATTGAAGAAGTATAGCCACCTTTCATTGGCAAAATTGCAAATGGACCACCAGGAAAAAACCGCTCTACAGCTAAGTTTTGGTGATGTAATTCATGTTTTACATTAAATACCATGCTATTTTGTTTATAATCAAATTTTATCATTGGTATAGAAAACAACTCTGGCAACCTAGAGTTTTTACCTTCAGCACAGATAAATAGCGATGATATCAATTTTTGATCATTATCAAGAGTAACTTCCACGTATCCTTCGTCACAAGCGATTGTTTTATAGAAACGTGGAGAATATATATTGAGTTTATGCAAAAAAATTTTTATTGATTGCATTCCATATAATAGCGCTCTTGATTACATAGCCCATTGGCTCTTCACCAACCATTTTATGGTCATAATGCACAGTAAATGGACTATCTCCATCTAATATGCATATATCAAGTATTGGTTCAGTTTCGCCTTCTAAGAGCCGCCAAATCCCTAATTTTTCTAGTATTTTTTTGATCCTTGAGAAATGGCAAATGCTCGATTATCATCAACTGCACGTGGTAAACTATTTTTCTCAATTACGGCTACAGATACAGAGTCATTACTCAGGCCAATAGCAGTAATAAGACCAATTAGCCCACTACCTGAAATGATTACATCGTAATTCATTTTATTAACCTAAAATTATATTATACCCATTTTGAAAATAGTTTAAACGAACTTTGTAGACACTGAACTTCTCATTACTATCTTAGTTATAACCAAAATAGTAATAAAATATTAATTATTTTACACTAAATTAGGTCTAATTTTATTAAAGGAGCTAGATTATGACTACAGATTGCAAAAAAGAATTACTAAATTGCATTAGCAAGTACAGAGAAGAACTTGCAGAAAATAAAGCAGCAATTAGACAAACTTTAACTAGCGATAAAATTAATATAAGCGATTACTTTTATAAGGGTGATAAAATCTGTAACAAAGAGCTGTTTAACATAGGAAGTGAGTGTCAAGATAAAAAATATGGTAGTCGACAAGAATATACGTATGATGAGTGGAAGGAAAAAATTGAAAAACCTCATGCTAAAGATTTGCTAAAGATGTTACAAAATGAAATCAAAGGTAAAATATTAAAAAGTTTTGAAGATTATGAAAAATATCATAAAAATTCTACTGAAGCTATAAAAAGAGAATTAGACATAGATTCAAAATTAAAGGCAATACTCAAAGAAAAGCAACAACCAGAAACTGATGAAACTCGAGCATATTATGACGTTATACGAGGTTTATATGAAAATAGAGACATGCGCTCTCAACTAAAGTGCAATGATCTTGATTGTTTTAATAGAACAATAGAAGATAATCTATCTCAAAAACAATCCGAGCTAGCTGCTATAAAGGATGACTTTTTGGATAATACGCAAAATATTTTTCAACATATTCAAGTTGAAGATAGTATTTTTTAGAGAAATAAGATTATGCTATTTTTTTTAATGAAATTTCTTAAGTGGTAGATTATTTTTTACAGCTACATCTGAGGTAGCTGTCACTACCTGAAATGTAACAAATAAAATACCAATCTTAAATATTGCTATATTTCACGATAGTTTCTCAATTTAACGCACATGCTTTTGGAACATTCTCATTTGTCAAATAGTTTCTGTCATGCTACACAATCTGTAATGCAGGTTTTAACTTACTTTTACGCAATATTGATCATTCTTGAAAAGCAATCTAACATTTTCTATTCCTTGATTACGAAGCTTTGATGCAGCTGATTTAGCTACCTGAGCGTTTACAAAAAATGCTACATATCCCTTACTTTCTGCATTGTTTTGTTTTGGGTGACGTTTCTGCATTTCTTTTTCATATTGCCTTTTGTAATGAGGAGTATTTTGTATCAATTGTTCTGACCTCTTTCTTAAGTACTCGACTTTTACCTTCGCAAGCCCAGACTTATGAAGTCCTAAAACTTGTGCTGCTTTTTCTGACAAGTCTATTATTCTACCTTCAACAAATGGCCCTCTATCATTAACTCTTATAACAAGCTTTCTTCCATTTTCTAAAATTAGTAACACGAACAAAGCAGGGTAGGGGCAAGGTCTTATGTGCTGCAGAAATCAAGTGACGATTAAACACTTCACCGTTAGCGGTAATTGTGCCATGATCTTCTATTCCATACCACGATGCTATTCCTACTTCCTCATAACAGCTACAGTATTTTGGGTGGTAGGTGATACCATTTATTGTATAGCTATTGCCAATTTTATAATGACCTGCGGTGTGATTACACCTATTGCTAAAACTACAACTACTCATCAAAACGAATATTAGACATAGAAAGGCTAGTTTTTTTATCATTGTACTTAGTGAAATGGTTCGATACCATGAGGATTTTAAATTATACTATAATAAATTTAGTAATAAGTAAACGTCTACTGCCAAATATGCACAGCACTAAAAAGAAGTAATACATATAATCGGTATAGGTGGAATTGGAATGAGCGCAATTGCTGAAATTCTTCATAATTCCAGTTATAAAGTTCAAGGCAGTGATACGCGATCAAACGACAATATAGATAGGTTACAAAATTAGGTATAGAGGTCTATATTGGTCACGATGCAAGTAGTATTAGACAAGCTCAATAGTTGTACATTCTTCCGCAATAAAACCTGATAATGTGGAGCTAGTTGCAGCAAGAAATAACAATAAAACCGTTTTGCATAGGTCAGACATGCTGGTTAAAATTATGAAAGGTAAATATGTGATAGCAGTTTCAGGTTCAAGTGGCAAGACGACGACGACAGCTATGATTGCTTCCATTTTTTGATCATTCTGGTGCTGACGCCACTGTAATTGTTGGAGGAATATTAAATTCCTATCAGAGTAATGCAAAACTTGGCAAAAGTGACATTTTCTTAATTGAGGCTGATGAGTCTGATGGAACTATGTTAAAAATTCCTGCAGATATTGCTGTTGTAACAAGTATTAATGACGACCATATAGACCATTACGGTACATTTAACGACATCAAAAATGCGTTTTCTAGATTTGTAAACAACGCGAATTTTGCTATTTTGCCTGATTTCTGCAGACATCAATCATGATGCGAGTAATTCTATAAAGTTTTGGTTTGGAAATGGTAAAATTAGAGCTAGCAACATCAAACAACACAATAATAGCATAGAATTTGACGTGCTGATTAGTATAAACGAAAGTAATCGTATTCCATTGTCCACTACTCGAGTAGTTGAGTGGTGGAATAAAAGCAGCTCTTGATTCGTCACTTCAATGCTTGAAAACTGGATTCTCGTTTCAATGTTAAACAAGATACTATAGAATTTAAGAGGACAATCCCTAGAAAATCTCTACATTCAAAAAAAGTAAATCGTACTAATGCTATTTGAACAAGCTAGCGTAAAAGTAAGCTAAATTTTTTAAGGTACAAAAATAGCAAGAAACAGTTGTTTGAAAAAAATTGGAATTTGATTGGATTGCTGAAAATTGGCTCTCAAACTTTAGACGCATGAGCAAGAGTAATACTCTTTAACTATATAGATTAGGTGATTTGGAAGAGATACATCTAGAGCAGCCAGCAAAGTTACAATACATATTACCGCAATAACTAGAAATGAGAAGGATCTATATGGTGATTATAGATTTTTCCAGACCTTGAAAACAATAAATAGACAGTAAATTAGAACTACTGCAAAAAAAACAAGAATAGCTACACTGGTTGCTTGACCATCGTAAACGTAGCTTGTTAAGCCGATAAAAATAGCCATGATAGAAGCTCTAATAAATGAAATTGCAGAAGAAGTTGTGCCTTTCATTTCAGGGAAAATATTTAATGATGCATTGAAAATGACTGCTTGACAAATTCCACAGCCAATAAAAAAATAACCATAGACAGCGTTACTAAGTAGTAAGCACTGGGCATGATTATACTGAATATTAAAAGTGATAGGGATCAATAGCAATTACGCCTGTACCGGAAATTACACACCAAATTGCTCCAAGTTTCTTTAAGATCCTTACTGGAAAACAGGCTAATTAGTGAGAAAGACCCAACCATTGCACCTTGATGTAGCGCATAAATAGTGCTGGATAAACCAAAAGTTTCCATATACAAAAAAGGGCCACAAGTAATGAATGACATATAAGCCGCAGAAAAAAGGCTCTGTGCCAAAGACAACACCATAAATTTGAACTTGATAATAATTTTTTATAGTCTTTCATCATTTTTTTTAGACTAAAAATATCACGGTCCTTTTTTGTTTCTGGTAACAGAAAAAGCAGCAAAAACCCAAGAGATGAAACAAAGTATTGCAACACTTGCATAGTTACCACGCCACCCAACAATTTTGTTGATGAAACTGCCTAATACTGGTGCAATTGCTATGAGAACTGTGATAATAGAATTCATGATTCCAATAAATTTTACTGCTTCGTTGCCTTTATAGCTGTCTGCAATAATTGCAAACACAACTACAGATGTGCTAACACCAATGCCTTGAATAAAGCGAGAGATTAAAAGCCAAGAAACTGACAGCGCAAAAACACAGCCAACAGCACCGATGAGTAGCAAAGTGTTGCCTATGATCATCATCCTTCTTCTGCCATAGCATTCAGACAATGGACCAAAAAATAACCCTCCTATGCAAACGCCTAAAAAATTATAAGCAATAGTTAATTGAATTGTGCCTTCCGGTACGTTAAAATAGAGTACTATATCAGGAAAACTAGGTACAGAAATATCAATTTTCAATGAACTTAGCAATTAGAGATAGAATTAATAAAAACGGTAGTAACACTTAAAATCTTTAATTAATGAATAAAAATATCACATTTAAAGCGTTGAAAGAAGAACATTTTTCACTATTATTAAAATGGGTAGAAATGCCCCATTAAAGAAGTGGTGGGATACGGATATAAATTGGACACCAGAGTTAATTGAGAAAAAATATAGCAACTACGTTAAAGGATTCAAACGTTTGAAATTTAAGACACAAATTATTGAAAAACCAATGCACGCATTCATTATTAATTGTGATGGAGTTGATATTGGTTATATTCAATATTACAACAAACATGATTTCCCACCTAAACAGATCTATAACACTTTAGAACTCCAGAAAGTTGTGCTGCTATAGACTGGTATATCGGAGAGCTGAATTATGTAGGTAAAGGAGTTGGTTCACAAGCTTTGAATATATTTTTAAACAAATTTGTCTTTAAAGTTTATGAGAATGCCTTTGTCGACCCAGGTATAGCAAATGTTTGTGCAATCCGTGTTTACGAAAAAGTTGGCTTTAAAAAAATTATGGAAAGTAATAGTGCGATTTTAATGATTAAGGCAAGAATTCCTGAGAACCATTCAAGATGAGTGTTTTTTCAACAATCTACCTAAATTACTAAAAGTGGCTTATAAAAATATACAAGGAGCTATATACAAACTTAACATAATTAGTCATAAAATATCATTATTAAGTCCTATATAAGAACAATTTTGGCACTCAGTGAATCTTTTTTAACTAACTATGAACTTGAATAATGGAAAATAAATTTTACTTGCTTTTACAATACCTTAAAATCTAATATCACTTTATCAGCAAAGATATCACAATAGGCTAGTATGTTCTTCACTCTTTTCCTCAAAAATATTACCTATTTACATTACAATACTTATTGGTTACTTAGCAGGAAGATATCTTAAAATTGATAGAAATACTATATCTCAAATACTCTTTTATATATGCTAATCCAATAGTGATTTTATACGGAGTATCTCATACAGAAGTTAATTTAAAAGTAATTTCTCTGCCGATTTTGATATGGTTATAGGTAGTACTATGTCCTTATCAGTGTATTATCTTTCTTCTTTTTTATTTAGGACAACACGAGAAACATATTAGCGTTTAGCTCGGGCAGCACAAGCATGGGTTATTTTGGTCTACCGATTGCCTTGGCTTTATTTGATGAAGATTCAGTGTCTGTGTATGTTGTCTGTTACATAGGGAATGGCACTATTTGAAAATAGCTTGGGATTTTATATAGCTGCAAATGGTATCTATACTGCAAAAGAATGCATATTAAAGTTACTCAAACTTCCTTCATTATATGCGATGATTCTAGGCTTCTTTTTAAGTATATATGATATACAAATACCCACTTTTTTGACGGATGTTATGATAAATATCAGAAGTACAATTTATCACATTAGGAATGGTGCTGCTTGGAATAAGTATTGCACAAATTACAAATTTTAAAGTAGATTGGAAGCTTGCTTTGACCACTATTGTAGCAAAGTACATATTCTGGCCGTTATTTGTTTTGGGAATTGTCTTACTAGACAAGCATGTTACAGGGTATATATGATGAAAGCATCCTAATAAAGCACTGATGTTACTGCTATTATTCCAATTTCTGGATCCAGTATAATACTTGCTAATATTTTAAATTACCAACCAGATAAAGCTACTTTATTGCTCCTAATTAGTACTGCAGTGGGACTATTTTATGTTCCACTTATAATATCATTATTTTTTACTAAACTTGTCCCTTTTTAATCAAAAATTTAAGCGCTAGGCCTATTCACAAAACTTGAATTTAGACTAGACTTCTTGGATAATCATAAAAGAAACTAATCCTTTTTTTCCTCTCCTTTCTTATTTTTTTACACAGAATAGGAAGTTATCAATTGATGGAATTTTCGCAATAATGTCAATAGCAAGTAAGATTTCCTACACCTTTTAGCAGGTCTATAGTTGATTTGGATGTTCTATGAGCAGCAACAAATAAATGTAACTTGCCTTTTTCTATATGATGCTATTAACCGAATAGGTATTCGTTTGACATTTCCATATCTTTGTTATCATTAGTAATACTAAAGGGAAAACTAAACTTAATAAGATTTGGAAGCATATTGTTGTTCTATGATTCACGTAATGCTGCTATGCCTTCGTTGCAGACGTTGTCATAAAGTAAATTAAATTCTTTAATATTTGAAAAACTACTACCCTTAGCGCACTCATTAATATTATTCCACTTTCAACATCAATATCATTAGAAATTAAATCAAGTATAATAAGATTTGGAAAGTTACCATTCTTTAACAATTTAGTGATTGCTATTGAGCCTTCTGCGCCAATAATGCTAGAAGTTAATTTACACTCAGTAATATTTGGAAGATTAATATACTCTAATGCTTCATTTAAAACTTCTCCGCACTGAGCATCAATATAACAATTAGATAAAGTCAAGCTTGTAATATTTTGGCTTTTTCTGTAAAAAGTTTACTAGCTTTTCCATATATACATATAGATTATTAACTCTAAGGTGTTACTATTAACAATTGATTAAAGTCAACTTCCATGGTTTCTGTGTAAGTTATAGAGCTGCTAATTATAGCATAAATTAAATAATTGTCAACCTTATGAACAACTAACTTTACTTCTTTTTAACCTGATACCTATGCTTTGTTTCAAATTTCCATCAAAAAGTAACATTACCCCCTCCAGTCAACCTTTCTGCTTCATTTCGTGAAATCAATGCCTCAATAAATTCATCCTAGTTCACCTTCTTTTATAATCTGTTCTAGTCGATGTGAAGTGAGATTAATTCTATGATCTGTTATTCTTGATTGTGGAAAGTTATAAGTTCTTATACGTTCAGAGCGATCTCCAGAACCAATTTGGCTTTTCCTCATTGTTGACCTTTCCATTTCTTTTTTTTGTCTTTCAATTTCGTATAGCCTTGCTCTCAACACTTTGAGCGCTTTAGCCTTATTTTGTGCTGCGATTTTTCATCTTGCTGTATTACAACTATCCCTGTTGGCAAGTGGGTGACCCTTACTGCGCTGTCAGTTGTATTCACTGATTGCCCTCCAGGACCACTGGATCTATAAACATCTTATGCGTAAATCTTTTTCTTCTATTTCAAAGTCAACCTCTTCTACTTCAGGTAATATTGCAACAGTAGCTGCGGAAGTGTGCAATCTTCCTGAGGATTCAGTTTCTGGCACTCTTTGTACTCTGTGCACCCCCTGACTCAAATTTCAGTCTTGCAAAAACTTCTGTTCCATTAATGAGTGCAGAAGCTTCCTTATAGCCACCTATACCTGTATTAGAAATACTTATTGGCTCAAACTTCCAATTTCTTCTTTCTGCATATTTTTGATACATACGAAATAACATCGCTGCAAATAATGCTGCTTCTTCTCCGCCTGTGCCTGCTCTAATTTCTAATATTGCATTTCTTGAGTCATCTTCATCTTTGGGTAATAATGCCAACTTTAGTTTTGCTTTTACTTTCGGTAATACTATCTTTTGCTTCTCAAGAAGTTCTTCTTTTGCTAACTCTTTTATATCACCATCGCTGTTCTCATCTTTCATGATTTCTTCTAAATCTGAAATTTCCTCTTTAATATATTATATTCATCGATTATCTCGATAATTGGTCTGAGTTCAGAGTATTCCTTTGAAAAACTAACGAATTCTTTTTGACTCAAATTGGTAGGGTTTTCCAGATTTCTCTCTACATCAGAAACTTTTTTTTAAGTCTTGTAAATTATTCTCTATATCCATATAGTACAGGTCTAGTTTTCAGCTGTTTAAGTAAGTAATATATACTGAAATAAAAATTCTTATATCAAGCAATAACACTATAATTGTCTCGAATATTTCTACCTAAGTATAATGGCAAAACAGATAACATCAATCTGCAGGCTTCATATTGGAGCTTCAGACAAAAAATCATTACCAGATGAGTCGGCTCCAGAGATTGCATTTGCTGGTAGATCAAACGTAGGAAAATCAAGTTTAATCAACTTGCTGGATAAACAGCAAAAAGCTGCAAGAGTTTCTTCTAAACCTGGATGCACTAGACAAATAAATTTTTACTCTATGTACAATGATAAGTTTAGGATTGTCGACCTACCGGGTTATGGCTATTCTTGTGCAAGCAAGGAAGAAGCAGTACAATACTTAAACCTAATTGAGTACTATCTAATTCACAGGAGAAATCTAAAAAGAGTGTTTGTGCTTATAGATAGCAAGGTAGGATTAAAAGAAATAGACAAAGACTTTGTTTATTGGTTAATATGTAATAATATTAACTTTAATATTGTGCTAACAAAAATAGATAAGTGAATCAGGAAAGTCTAGATTGCTATTCTAGAAAATACTCAAAAGTGGGTTAATAATGAACATGTATCAATTCATCAAAATAAGCATTCGTGTTAAGCATAAAATCACCAAGGTAAGAGATGAGTTTTTCAAATTTACAAGATAAAAAAATGAAAAGTGATGAATCTTTAAATGGTAAGATGCCATTGAAGGAAAAAACAGAAATATTATTTGAAGTTCTGTCTAACATACCTAAATTTGTAGGCGAAACTTTTATCATCAATGCAGCTGTGTAATAATCTCAGATGAAACGCTGCTTAGTGCTTTTGCGCATAATGTTGTTCTGTTGAAACAGCTTGGTATAAATCCGGTGGTAGTTCATGACGGAGAATATGAAATTAACTTAGTGTTAAAAATGCTAGGTATGAATGATAAGTTTATAAATGGTGTCAGACTTACAGACAAAAGCACTATGAAAATCATTGAAATGGCACTGTGTGGTTCAATTAATAAAAAAATTGTTCAGCATATAAATTCTGCTGGTGGTTCAGCTATTGGACTATGTGGAAAAGATGGCAACCTCATAAAAGCTGAAAAGATAAGCACTACGCTTAGGGAAAATAGATTAAATAATATTGAAAAAATACTAGACATGGGATTTATCGGTAGACCAACTGAAATCAATCCTGATATATTATTCTTTATTGAAGAATCAGATTCTATACCAGTTATTGCACCTATCGGTTATGGAAAAAATGGAGAAACATATCATATTGATACTGATAGCACTGCAAGTGCAATTGCACTTGCAGTTTACGCATCTAAAATGATAATCTTGAGTGATACAGATGAAGAAATAAACAAGTTGGCAATGGAAGAGTCTTGATTAAAAATTTAAAAGAATCGATTGATTGTGGAAAAATTAAAGGAGAAAAATTTGTTGAAAGGCTTATGTCATATACTAAAATGGTAGAAGAATGTGCAGGGGTTGTTCACATAGTGATGGTAGAGTACCTAACATTATACTTTGATTTATTTACTGAGAATAATTTCAGGTATATCAATAATGGATGATTAATAGCTGTACTGCTTATAACCATATGAACATTGAAAATTTGGGAATAGCTTATGTCAAATTCCTATTCTCTTTTCCAGTTTTTTTAGGGTTTTTTTTTCTTGCAAGCATAATAGTTTCGTATACATAATGAAACCAAATGGTATTTTTAGCTTGATAACAGAGGAAAATAAAGAGGGCTTGGGGTAACACTCAAATAATGATTTACCTTATGGATACCGCTAGAAAAGTTGACTAAGGTATACAATTCTCTCTGCGTCAAGTTACTCAAGATATCGAATCTACAAACGCTTTGGATTGAGTGTGTTTTGGTCAATTTGAGTGCTTTAAATGAAAGGCGAAAATTGAGGCATACTATGCCTCTGTACACAGTATCTTTAATGCAAATGCCCATGTGATTCCATAGATAATCTCTGTTTTTTTATTTTTATCTGTCCATTTATCATTCTCTATATCTTGTTTGTTGGTTGCTCTTTTTTCTTGCTCAACAATTGCCTTATCTATCTTCTGATGAATTGCATCAATTGCATTTTTTTCTTTTGTATACTTCGCTTTTTCCTTCAACAATTAAATTGGTAAAAATATTTACAACAAACTGCACTTGATTATGATTAACCTGACCTTTTTATCGAAGAAGGTAAAGAGTTTAATTCCATCAATACTTCTGATGCTGTTTTATCTTGAGTGGAAAGCCCTAAATTATCTGCTACTTCACTTATTAATAACTCTCTGTTTTCTTTATTATCTTCCAATTTAGTATAATCACGCAGTAGATCCATAATTGAAGATACTCTGACTTCAATAATATCATCAACATCTTCACCTCCTAGAGCAACTCCTGATCCCAATAACCTCTCTCTGAGATTTTTCTTTAAAAGATTGGTAAATTTTTCATTTGCATCGATCCTGTAGTAGATATTGTACCATCCTAAATAGTTGTTTACTTTGATTTGAGTACCTAAGCTATGCTCTATTTGTATTTTTGCCTCAGGTTTAAATCCTAATTTTGCACAGAATTTCTGAAAATATTCTTTAATAGTGTCAAACAAGGTCTTGCCATTGTCTTTATAGTTTTTCAACTCTTCAGGAATAGTAAGTGATAATTTACCATCTCCATATTTTACAAGGTCTTCACCATATTGAGACTCAAGTGTGAATCTCTAATGAGCTGGATAGGTCACATATTTTCTCTTTCGGATTGTTAAGCGTGGTTATAGGCATTGCCATATCAGACTTCACTTTTATGTGGTTGTGATCAGTGCAGTAAATGTTTAGCACTTTTTTAGGACTGTGTGGAGTTAAATTACAACTACTGAGTGCGGCATGAGATTCATTAAATATACCAGCCCCATACCCTGCTTGATTACAATTGGTGACTAACTCTTCTAAAATAGCATCACTTGGGATTTCTGCTTCAGCGTATCTAAACATTTCCTTAAAAATTTCCTTTGCTAATGAACGGTAATCTTTTTGGAGAATAGATGATAAGAGCTTCTCCCTGCGTTATAAAATCTCTCAAATTCCTTTCTATATTCATCAATTTTTTTTTCATCAGCAACTGTAGGGCTATTACAATGATTTTCCCAAACTTCAGATAGTCTATCTGATCAAGCTCCTTAAGTACTGGTTCCATAAAAGCTTTACCTTCTTCAGAGAGGTTATCAAAATTATCACGGTTAAAAATCTCATTTTATAATCTTTAGCTCCTTCTTAAATGCAATAATAAAATTTTTATCTATTTCTTTTTCATTAATAATAAAATTCATTCTTTGAAAATCTAAGAACATTGTTTCACCGGAATTCGCTAATTTATTATCTTGATCTGCTCTTAATTTACTAAAATTGAATTCTTTAGCTGTGGCCTTTAATCTAACTACCGGACTCTTCTTTGCCTCTTTCATAATTAACACCTTACTATAAATATGCTGTAAGTTGTACCATATAATGATGAATAATTTTATAATATATAAAAAAGTCGATAGTCTATTTCTTTATTTTAGGGATATAGGAAAGGCGTAGATTTCTCTTTTCATTTGTAGCATGCTGCATTAATATTTACGTATTAATCTAGAAAATAGTGATGAATAATATTGTAATTGTTGGTCTGCAATGGGGTGACGAAGGCAAGGGTAAAATAGTAGATTATCTTTCTGAGAATGCAGAGTAGTTGTGAGATTTCAGGAGGAAATAATGCAGGGCACACTATAGTAATAGATGATGAGGTTTATAAATTAAATTTACTGCCCTCTGCTGTTTTGAGAGCGGACAAAATATCTATTATAGGAAACGGTGTTGCTCTTGATTCACATGCTCTAGTCTCAGAAATAGAGTCATTGAAAGTTAAAGGAGTGGACGTAAACTATAACAAACTTGATGGTATCCGAGAGCTGTCCATTAATACTTAGCGTACATAAGGACAAGGAAAAGCTATTTGAAGATTTAAACGGAAATCACAAAATTGGTACAACAAACAAAGGGATAGGGCCATGTTATGAAGATAAAGTTGGCAGGAGAGCTATACGCTTTGTGACTTAGAAAACACAGATGAGCTCAATCAAAGAGTGGATGCTCTCCTGAGTTACCATAATGCTATCAGAAAAGGACTTAACTACCAGGGTAGTTAAAAAAGAAGAAATATTAAAGGAAATTCAAGAGATTTCAGAAAAAATTCTTTTATATAAAAAACCTGTGTGGAAGATACTAAATGATTTTATGAAAGAAGGTAAGAAAATAATATTTGAAGGCGCTCAAGGCGCATTTTTAGATATCGACCACGGAACTTACCCTTTTGTTACTTCAAGTAATACCGTAGCATCGCAAGCGATAACAGGCTCAGGATTATCCTACAATGCTCACATTATTGGTGTAGCAAAAGCGTATACAACAAGAGTGGGTAATGGTCCATTTCCTACTGAACAAAATAACGAGATTGGAGACAGCTTATTTTCTATAGGTAAGGAACTTGGAACAGTAAGCAATAGAAGAAGGCGCTGCGGATGGTTTGACGCAGTTTTAGTGCGCCAGGCCGTACAACTCTCTGGAGTTTCAAGCATTGTATTAACCAAATTAGATATTCTTGATTCTTTTGATACTATTAAAATAGGCACTGGTTATAAGTATGGCGGAAAAATGTATGATTATTTACCCGCATCACATTCAATACAAAAAGAATTAGAGCCAATATATGAAGAATTTCCTGGTTGGAAAGAGAAAACTCAAGGCAAAAGGTCAGTTAAGGAATTACCTGCAAATTTGATGAAATATGTGAGAAAAATAGAAGAATTAATAGGTGTACCAATTCATCTAATTTCAACTAGTCCCAATAGAGAGGATGTTATTAAGCTTAAAAATCTATGAAAACGTCTTGTTAACTTTTATCTAATAAAAAACGATACTTGTGTGACTTCAAGCAATCTATTATGCAAAGTAGCAGCGTAAACGTACAGTGAGCAGTGTGATTTTTCTTAAATACATGTTGATTGTTATAATATAAACATAGTTAAAGGAGGCGTATTATGATTGCAGGTTTGACTAAGGGAGACAAAGCAGTAAGAGCGGAAAAAACAAGTGATCAGCTGAGAGAATTGTCAGTTGCAGAATATGTAGTTAAGTCAATACATGACTTGCAAAAATTGCATAATAGATTATGTTCATCACAAGGCAACAATTGTGTTAATGATAGAGAGAAGTTTGTCCAAGATAGTGATGGGCTTGGTATATTTCAATTTCTCAAAAGCTATATTAATGATGCAGAAAAAAATGAGCCTTCCATTAAGAACCTTACTATAATGAAATTTCTTCGCTCAATTATAGAAGATAGGAACTGTATAAAAAGTTATGCAGTTTCGATGATTTTCTCGATTGTGAGTTAGAAAATTTGAGAGATAAGATAAGCTTATTAGCGCTTTTGAGAGAAAAGATGGACTTTGCTGATATACAAAAAGCTTATGATAATTGGCGTTTTAATGATCTAATAGGTGATAATGATTTTAAGCGAATGTACGTGGATCAAGCAGTAAAAGAAAGAGAAAAGCCTGTTAATGAGGACTTTGAGAAAAATATAGGTAAATACATAGAGTTAGTAAAGGAAGGAAAAGAAGTTGCAAGTAGGTATTTTGGAAAATGGAAAGAGGACTTTCAAGTTTACTGTGAAGAAATTGACAATAATAATAAAGTTTTGAATATTAACCTTACTCATTACGACAATAGTGAGCCAACAAAGATTAGTGACGTTTTACAGCAAGAGAAAGATATTAAAGAACTGAATATCTATTGCAATAAAAAGCATGACATATACGCTTACCGAAAAGGTAAGGAAAGACATTATGAATTTAAAGAGGGTGCATATTATGAAATGACAAGCACTTGGCCTGCAAAAGATGGATCAGGAATGTGTACCATGATTATGAATGTGAGTAGAGATGGCATAACTGAAATACTAAAATTTAATGGTGAAGATTTTGTTTCATCGAAGGAGATTCTAGAATTAATAAAGCAAAACGATGAATTATATATTCAAGGTCTCTCCTTATACGATGCTGTAATGGAATCACTAGAAGAGAATAGGGCTACTCCTATTAATCTTTACAATGAATCTATGGTGGCTTATCAAGGTAAGGAACCAGAGGGGAAGTTAGATCATAAAGTTGATGCTGATAATAGCCTTCCTTCTTCTCCTTCTATTAATAGCAATGCATTGGAAAGCAATTTACAGCACACTGAAACTCAACCAGAAATTGCTTCACAACAAATAACTGATTTACAAAACAGTTTTAGAAAAGAAGAGCGAAAAAACACGGAATTGCAAACTGAACTGGCACAAAAAGATGAAAAGTTAGCAAGTGTGTTAGCAGAGTTACAAGAGAAAGCACAAGAACTTAAAAAATGTATGTGAAGCAAAAGGAAAGCTAGAGGGTAAGCTAAAAGGTGTTAATACAGAAAAGAAGGAGTTAGAAGACAAATTAAAAGAAGCAGCACACATAATGAAGGAAAAGGAGCAGTATATAAGCAATTTAAAACTTCAAGTGCAAGAGTTGAAAGATGAGTATAAAGCACAATTGGAATCTTATGAACAAGGGATATGCAAACTAGCATGGGAAGTTGAAGAGTTAAGAAGCAAGCTAGAGTGTGAGAATGAATGGGATGATAAAGTTGTAGAAATAGCTGATGGACTGGGAGAAAAAATTCATGCTGATGAACAAAGAAGCCTCAATAATCAATTTTATACTCCAACAAGAAATATTTTTAATGAGACTAATAATGAGTCTTGTGTTCCACTGGAAGAAAAGATGACGTTACTCAGATCTTCAAGCTCTGATGGCGGATATGGTAGTGATAATGGTTTATCTTCTAACATGAGTTCTATTGAACAAAGAAGCTTCAATCATCAATTTTATACTCTAGCAGGAAACGTTTTTAGTGAGCCTGATAGTGCCTCACAAAAGAAGACAGAGTTATCCAGATCTTCAAGTTTTGATAGTGGACTTGATAGCGATGAGGAAAATTGTGATAATGATTTATCTTCTAAAATAACTTCTATTGAGAAGGTAGTAGAGAGTAGAAGCGTAGGTAGCTCGCTTTCCTCTTGCATTGTTAAGGAGATGATTGGAGTTAAGTTGCAAGAGCAATACTCAAGTAGAGTATAAAAATCTCCTGTATTGATAATAATTTAAAATCTATAGTAGACTGAAAAAGATTATTAAATTATAATACGACAATGATAAAAGAAGACAAATCAAAAACAATTTTTGAAGTGGAAGGGGCAGTAACTGCTTTACTACCTGCAGCAGAATTTAGAGTGAAGCTGGACAATGAACATGAGATTATCTGTCATGTATCAGGAAGAGTGAGAAGAAGTAAAATACGTATTATTATAGGCGATAGAGTGTTAGTTGAGATGAGTATTTATGATAGGAATGCAAGAAAGGGTAGGATAATAAAAAGGCTAAAGTGATTAGAACAATCTCTAGATAATCTTATTCTTGCTTCATCATCAGAAAGCGAGTAGCCTTACTCAAACAAATAAATATTAAGCCAGGTTTGGTTTTGCCAGCAGATATAGATGAATCGCCTTTGAAGAAAGAACTGCCAAAAGATTACTCAATCCGTATGGCAAAAAGTAAAGCCGAGAAAATACAAAGTGCAAATCCAAATTACTTTGTGCTTGGTGTGGATACAGTTGTTGCTTGTGGTAGAAGGATATTGCTCAAAGCTGAAAACGTTGAACAAGCAGAAAAATGCGTTCGCTTGTTATCAGGAAGAAGGCATAGAGTATACACCAGTGTGTGTTTATTAATTCCTGATCAATCTAAACAGCATATTAGGACTGTAGTTACAATAGTGAAATTTAAGCGTCTCAGCGAACAAGAAATTAAATATTATTTAGCATCAGAAGAGTGGAAAAACAGGGCAGGGGGATGCAACATACAAGGCCTTGCGGGAATGTTTGTATTATTTTTACGTGGTTCTTACTCTTCTGTAATAGGGTTACCATTACATGAAACCAATTGCTTGCTAAGTAATTACTTTAACCTATACTAATACCACTGTCCTTTTTTTGTTTTTCTTCAGCAATAAGTTTAGCCCAGATTCTATTTCTATTTGCTAATGCAATTCTATTGCGATCAGGACTATCATTGCATTCTGTTAAAGTATCTTTTCTTTCCTCTTCTACTATTCCAGCTTTCAGTTGTGCTGCATCTTTTTCTAGCAATTTATATAGTTCGCTATTTTTGTCTATAGTCAGATTAGTATTATCATTTTCTTGTTCTGCTACTTTTCTTTCTAATAACTTACGTACAGGGTCATATTTTTTACCTTCTTTTACTTCTTTCAACATACTTTCTGAGAATAAATCTTTAGTAGCCTGGTCTCTCAATCCTTTATTCAATTTTTCCAATGTATCTTTTGGTTCAATGGTTTCTAATTTCCTCTCTAATTGTTCAGGATTTACCTGAAAATTATCGTGGCTAGTGTAAGTTGGAGATGAGTAACCTGAGTCGTTTATTTCTTCCTCCGCTGCATTGTCTTTTAGCAATCCAGCTGCTAATAAATGTTCTTTTGTTTGTTCACTCATTTTCTTTTGATTTACTGGTTTTAGCGGGAATTTCTGAGTTTCTTTATCCAACCTACTGGTAAATTCCGTAAGTAGGGTATAATCTCTTTGTTCAACATTCATTAGGCTCGCTTTTAACTGTCCAGAATTTACTCGAGATTGTTCATGATTAGAGTGAGTTGGAGATGAATAGCCCGAATCGTTTGTTTTTATATCTGTTGAGCTGTATTCTAGCGATTCATTTTCTTGTTCGGTTTCTTTTTGTTCATCGTTTCCTCTTTCTTCGTTTTCCTTAGTGCTAAGATAATCTTTTTCTTGTTTATAATCTGATTGAGGTTTTGAAAGCGTTATATACTCATCTTCGTTATCGCTCCAACCATCTTCGAAGTCAGAAAATTCTTCACCATACTTACTTTCACTACGTAATAACTCATTTTTTGCTTTCCATGCAAGAATCGAAGCTACATCATTTAGTGATTGCTTATTTCCAGTATTGCTTGATTCTTTAGCGTTTTCATACTTAAATGCACCTTTAACTTTTTTGAATGCAACGTCTTGTGCTGCTGCAGTGCTTTCATTAGTTGTAGGATCAAAAATTGCACCTTTTTGCCGATTATTAGATATTTGCTCACTTTCATCTGATCTTCGGCTTCCAGATGCAGTATATCCAAACGTAGTAAATGTAGACTGCCTATCGTTTTGATTTTGGCTTACAGATTTGGTGAAAGCAGTACTGTTTGAATGATCAGAATATGGAGAATTGTAGTTATTTCCACTATTAATCCGTATTGGCTGATACTCACCTTTTTGCTGATTATTAGGTAATGAACTAGTTCTAGTTGGCAGTGACGGTGGAATCTTTTTAGCAGATGCGTTATTAGAATGTGTAGTGCTAGTCGTTGCATGCTTAAACTTAACTTCTTGATCTTGAGTAGCTTGAACGCCAACACCTTTACTAATATCATTTTCTATGAAAGTTTCAGATGATTGTTGATTCTCTTGTTCTTGTCCTTTCTCCTTGAATTGTATTTGATATAGGAATAAGCCACCTATTTTTACATCTGTGTTTGCTTTTAATTGTTCCTCAGTAACACCATTACGTTCAGTGAGATCTACACCATCTTTATCAATCTTGATTTTGATAGTACATTTTTTGCCATTTTTGTCATGCCAATTCAAAGTCATTTCATATGAACCATCGGTTACAACATAATGCCTTATTCTTTTCTCTCCTTCTTCGGCAACAAAACCGTGCATTCCGCTCTTTCCATCACTATGCAGCGTTGAAAATCCCGAAATTCCTTTCTTCTGACAAAAGTCACTATTTAAAAACTCGCTGATTTTAAACTCTTTTTTGTCATCTCCCAGTGTAATACTTGCGTGATCGCCATATATTGAAACTCCTGCGATATCATCAACATACTCTTTTAACCTTGCTTTAACTTCACTTTCAAGCTTTTGTTCGGCTTTCTTTATCTTGTTCTGCTCTGGAAGAATAACTTCATAAGCTTTATTTTTGTCTTCATCTGTCTCCAAATTCCAGACGGAGTGCTTTATTAGAAACTTTACTGCATTAAAACCAACTCTGGAATTATAAATTGGGTCGTCTTCCTTTTTTATTTCATCGAATAAAGTAAAAAATCCTCGAATGAATTCATGATATTGTTGTGTGCTTTGAGTATTCATATTTTCCCTCACTAATAACCCTCTGCCTTTTAGCCTTAGCTAGTACAATTATTACGGGAATTGATTTAGTTTTTATTAAAGAAGTTGTATTGCTAACGTGATGACATGAGCTATTTTATGTTCACATCAAGCAATTTAAGTTGTCATTCCAGTCTGGAATCTAGATTTTTCTAGACTTGATCCTATAGTCAAATTCATAACTACAAACGTTATAATATAAGAGTAATTTTCACCAAAAAGTATGTCATTCCAGCGTGTGACACTGGAATGGCTTTGTTGCACCACTCAAGGAAAGAACAGGCAGTTACTGATGGAATTTGTTATAAAATAGATATTTAGCCGACAAAGGAAAAATATACCAATAAGAATGAAAGTCAGTAACTGCAATGAATATAACAAATTTCTTCAAGAAAGGGGAAATGTTTTTCATTATATCAACGATGCCATTGAAAATTGGTACGAAAATAGTCCAAAAGTAGCAGGTGGCAACAATGTCTACAGCGACAAAGTAGTGATTCTAATTCACATAATAACCTATCTATTCAGGATTGGTCTTAGGCAAACAGTGGGATTTATAGAGAAATATCTTGAGCAAATAGGGAAAATTTTGCAAATTATCAGCTATTCGCAGGCTTCAAGAAGGTTTAAAAAGCTTAATATCAAAATCAACGACTGCAGAGTTGATAAGAACGATATGGAAGATATTGAAATTGCTATAGATAGTACAGGTATCAGCATCTACAATAATATTCCAGGCCATAGTAAGGCAAATGGTACAGATAGAAAGTATCGCCGCTATGAGCAAACAAGATGTAATGCTAGAGATAGGTAGTAAAAAAGTTATAGCTGCAAAATACAGTAGTGAAGTTTATTCCGACCACTATGGAGCCTGTGATCTTATTGAAAGAGTGGATACCAAGTATAACATAAGCACGATATATGCAGATAGATCGAAAGAAGTTATACAAACTGTGCGATGAGCTTGACATAAAGACAAGGATTCCTCCGCAAAATAATGCAGTAGAGCATCCAAAGTTGGATTATATGAATGAGAGAAATTCTACAATCAAGCTCATAAAGTCATATGATGAAGATGGTATGAAGAGGTGGAAAAAAGAGATAAATTATTGGAAGAGATCTTATATAGAAAGTTTTTCTCGCGACTGAAGCAAATATTTGGATTTAGTTTTAGGAATAAATCTGAGATTAATCGTGAGAAGGACTGCTACTCAAGTGTTATTTGCTTAACAAATTTACTGAAATAGGCATGGCTAAGTTTGATATAGCTTCATGAATTTATTATACATTACCCACTATCCGAAGAGCTGTGCAACAAAGCCCACTGGGATCCAGTCGCACTCAGTTAGTGAGCATAAAAGTATTATGTTAAAACATAAAATTTTTGATGAAGTTCATGAAAGGCTGGATTCCAGACTGGGATGACAACTTAAAATATTGCTTTAGCTCTGTTTTTGCAACTTCAGGTATTTGCTACTCATAGTAAATACTTCTGGATCTTGAGAAGTGAGCTTGAGTATAGCAAGTATGTTTATGAGTAGCAAAGCAGCAATTGAAATATCAGCGATATCCCAGAGTAACTTAACTCCACCAATTGCACCAAATGGAATGATTAAGGTAAAAACTACAGTCCAGATTTTGGTGTATTTATTATCCATAGATACATAGCGTATTGTTTGTTTTGAACAAAAAAACCAAGTAAAAATAGTAGTAAATGCAAAGCAAAACATTATGGTCATAATAAAATAGTCAATATAGGGCCAATTCATAGCTTTTCTAAAAGCAAATATGCATATGTTAGTGCTCTCTAAATCAGTAATCCAAGAATCTGTGACAAGCAGTACCATTGCTGTAATGAACACTATGAGTGCAACTATAAAAGGAGATATTATTGTGATTAGACTTTGTTCAATGATAAATTTATTGTTATTTTTTTTAGGAGTAATCGAGGAGTGTACAATTCCTTCGAGGCCAAGTCCTATATCTGTTGCAAAAATACCTCGCAGAGTTCCTACTTGAATAATAGTCAACATTTCTAAAATTAAACCTAAAGATAAGCCAGAGTTAAAGCTACTAGTTGTAAAAAAATTGCTTGTTATTAGTTTTAGAGAAGGAAGAATATTTTCACTAAACTTAAATAATATGATACCGCAAAGTGTGAGGTAACTTACCGTCATTATCGGTATCATAGCCGATATAAAAATTTTAATTTTTTTTAAGCTGAGAGCTGCAACAACAAAAAATATTATGGCCATTACAATGCCGCCAATGACTACAGGTATATCTACCATGCTGAGTGGTATTGATAGAGAATTTACCTGAACAAGGTTACCAACTGTTATTGAAACCATCATCATAATAACTAGAAACACAACTGTAGCTTTTCTAGAATTAAATGCATCAGTCATGTAGGCTACAGGTCCACCTATAAACCGTCCATTTTTTTCTTTTCTGGTTTTTATACTTAGGTAACAAGTAACATATTTTATCACAGAAGTAACAACAATAATTATTGCAATCCATAAAATGGGATCCTGGTCCTCCGGTTTTTAGAGCAACAGCAGTGCCTGAAACGTTTCCTACTCCTAAATTTCCTCCTAAGATTGTAAACAGGGCGGCTATAGAAGAAAATTTATTTTCTCCTCTTTTAGCTCCAATAAGTGAAACGGCATACGGTAGTCTAAACACCTGTAACCATTTTAGTTTAACCGATAGGTAAACACCAGCAACTAGTATGAGTAGTATTGTTGGCAGTAAGAAAACAAACTTTACTGTATCCATCTGTAAAAGAGAGATTTTTACTTGAGTATATAGCAAAAGTTGAAAATACCCAACCTATTTTCTATGTATGACTTCGGTTTCATTATTCTAGCACCTCTTAATCTTGTCATACCAATCACAACTGATTGTAATATGGTACAATGTTCATACAATGTCATTCCAGTGCTTAACACTGGAATATTGTGTTTTTACATAAGGTTAGCTGCTTTTATACTTATCAACTTAGTGTCTAATCTGGATGCCAGAGGGCTTTGTTGCATAGCAGGAGAAAAAACTAGCGATTACTGACAAAATTCATTATAAAATAGCCATTTAACCGCTTAAGGATAAATATATCATAAAAAATGAGAGTCAGTAACCAAGGTAAATATAACAAATTTTTCCAAGAAATAGGAATATTTTCATTTAGGCAAGGTGTTGATAAGAAGTTTAAGCTACAAGAGCATTAAATATAGTGATGAAGCACGAGAATATCTAAATCACACATATTGAGAAGCAACCTTCAACAAGTGTAGATGGAGCACAAGCACAATCTTTAGCAGGTGAAAAGAAACAACT
>CAKKTC010000383.1:0-22637 GCA_920104205.1 Eupeodes latifasciatus
TAGGAATCATTCCCTTTCCATTGCTGTGCCTAACTTTGACTAAGACCAATTTTACAACAAGTTATGGGCAAAAATCCAAGTTCAAACTTTAAATGCGAATATCTCGCTTAATATGCGTCCTAGGGGCTTAAAAGTCGGCTCCCAAAGGGCAATTTTTGAACTCCAATATTTCTCGATCTAGACCACCTAGATGGCTGAAATTTCAGGATTGTGATCTAGGAATCATTCCCTTTCCATTGCTGTGCCTAACTTTGACTAAGACCAATTTTACAACAAGTTATGGGCAAAAATCCAAGTTCAAACTTTAAATGCGAATATCTCGCTTAATATGCGTCCTAGGGGCTTAAAAGTCGGCTCCCAAAGGGCAATTTTTGAACTCCAATATTTCTCGATCTAGACCACCTAGATGGCTGAAATTTCAGGATTGTGATCTAGGAATCATTCCCTTTCCATTGCTGTGCCTAACTTTCACTAAGACCAATTTTACAACAAGTTATGGGCAAAAATCCAAGTTCAAACTTTAAATGCGAATATCTCGCTTAATATGCGTCCTAGGGGCTTAAAAGTCGGCTCCCAAAGGGCAATTTTTGAACTCCAATATTTCTCGATCTAGACCACCTAGATGGCTGAAATTTCAGGATTGTGATCTAGGAATCATTCCCTTTCCATTGCTGTGCCTAACTTTGAATAAGACCAATTTTGCAACAAGTTATGGGCAAAAATCCAAGTTCAAACTTTAAATGCGAATATCTCGCTTAATATGCGTCCTAGGGGCTTAAAAGTCGGCTCCCAAAGGGCAATTTTTGAACTCCAATATTTCTCGATCTAGACCACCTAGATGGCTGAAATTTCAGGATTGTGATCTAGGAATCATTCCCTTTCCAGTGCTGTGCCTAACTTTGACTAAGACCAATTTTACAACAAGTTATGGGCAAAAATCCAAGTTCAAACTTTAAATGCGAATATCTCGCTTAATATGCGTCCTAGGGGCTTAAAAGTCGGCTCCCAAAGGGCAATTTTTGAACTCCAATATTTCTCGATCTAGACCACCTAGATGGCTGAAATTTCAGGATTGTGATCTAGGAATCATTCCCTTTCCATTGCTGTGCCTAACTTTCACTAAGACCAATTTTACAACAAGTTATGGGCAAAAATCCAAGTTAAGACTTTAAATGCGAATATCTCGCTTAATATGCGTCCTAGGGTCTTAAAAGTCGGCTCCCAAAGGGCAATTTTTGAACTCCAATATTTCTCGACCTAGACCACCTAGATGGCTGAAATTTGAGGATTGTGATCTAGGAATCATTCCCTTTCCATTGCTGTGCCTAACTTTGACTAAGACCAATTTTACAACAAGTTATGGGCAAAAATCCAAGTTCAAATTTTAAATGCGAATATCTCGCCTAATATGCGTCCTAGGGGCTTAAAAGTCGGCTCCCAAAGGGCAATTTTTGAACTCCAATATTTCTCGATCTAGACCACCTAGATGGCTGAAATTTCAGGATTGTGATCTAGGAATCATTCCCTTTCCATTGCTGTGCCTAACTTTGAATAAGACAAATTTTGCAACAAGTTATGGGCAAAAATCCAAGTTCAAACTTTAAATGCGAATATCTCGCTTAATATGCGTCCTAGGGGCTTAAAAGTCGGCTCCCAAAGGGCAATTTTTGAACTCCAATATTTCTCGATCTAGACCACCTAGATGGCTGAAATTTCAGGATTGTGATCTAGGAATCATTCCCTTTCCATTGCTGTGCCTAACTTTCACTAAGACCAATTTTACAACAAGTTATGGGCAAAAATCCAAGTTAAAACTTTAAATGCGAATATCTCGCTTAATATGCGTCCTAGGGGCTTAAAAGTCGGCTCCCAAAGGGCAATTTTTGAACTCCAATATTTCTCGATCTAGACCACCTAGATGGCTGAAATTTCAGGATTGTGATCTAGGAATCATTCTCTTTCCATTGCTGTGCCTAACTTTGAATAAGACCAATTTTGCAACAAGTTATGGGCAAAAATCCAAGTTCAAACTTTAAATGCGAATATCTCGCTTAATATGCGTCCTAGAGGCTTAAAAGTCGGCTCCCAAAGGGCAATTTTTGAACTCCAATATTTCTCGATCTAGACCACCTAGATGGCTGAAATTTCAGGATTGTGATCTAGGAATCATTCCCTTTCCATTGCTGTGCCTAACTTTGACTAAGACCAATTTTACAACAAGTTATGGGCAAAAATCCAAGTTCAAACTTTAAATGCGAATATCTCGCTTAATATGCGTCCTAGGGGCTTAAAAGTCGGCTCCCAAAGGGCAATTTTTGAACTCCAATATTTCTCGATCTAGACCACCTAGATGGCTGAAATTTCAGGATTGTGATCTAGGAATCATTCCCTTTCCATTGCTGTGCCTAACTTTCACTAAGACCAATTTTACAACAAGTTATGGGCAAAAATCCAAGTTAAGACTTTAAATGCGAATATCTCGCTTAATATGCGTCCTAGGGGCTTAAAAGTCGGCTCCCAAAGGGCAATTTTTGAACTCCAATATTTCTCGACCTAGACCACCTAGATGGCTGAAATTTGAGGATTGTGATCTAGGAATCATTCCCTTTCCATTGCTGTGCCTAACTTTGACTAAGACCAATTTTACAACAAGTTATGGGCAAAAATCCAAGTTCAAATTTTAAATGCGAATATCTCGCCTAATATGCGTCCTAGGGGCTTAAAAGTCGGCTCCCAAAGGGCAATTTTTGAACTCCAATATTTCTCGATCTAGACCACCTAGATGGCTGAAATTTCAGGATTGTGATCTAGGAATCATTCCCTTTCCATTGCTGTGCCTAACTTTGACTAAGACCAATTTTACAACAAGTTATGGGCAAAAATCCAAGTTCAAACTTTAAATGCGAATATCTCGCTTAATATGCGTCCTAGGGGCTTAAAAGTCGGCTCCCAAAGGGCAATTTTTGAACTCCAATATTTCTCGATCTAGACCACCTAGATGGCTGAAATTTCAGGATTGTGATCTAGGAATCATTCCCTTTCCATTGCTGTGCCTAACTTTCACTAAGACCAATTTTACAACAAGTTATGGGCAAAAATCCAAGTTAAAACTTTAAATGCGAATATCTCGCTTAATATGCGTCCTAGGGGCTTAAAAGTCGGCTCCCAAAGGGCAATTTTTGAACTCCAATATTTCTCGATCTAGACCACCTAGATGGCTGAAATTTCAGGATTGTGATCTAGGAATCATTCTCTTTCCATTGCTGTGCCTAACTTTGAATAAGACCAATTTTGCAACAAGTTATGGGCAAAAATCCAAGTTCAAACTTTAAATGCGAATATCTCGCTTAATATGCGTCCTAGGGGCTTAAAAGTCGGCTCCCAAAGGGCAATTTTTGAACTCCAATATTTCTCGATCTAGACCACCTAGATGGCTAAAATTTCAGGATTGTGATCTAGGAATCATTCCCTTTCCATTGCTGTGCCTAACTTTGACTAAGACCAATTTTACAACAAGTTATGGGCAAAAATCCAAGTTCAAACTATAAATGCGAATATCTCGCTTAATATGCGTCCTAGGGGCTTAAAAGTAGGCTCCCAAAGGGCAATTTTTGAACTCCAATATTTCTCGATCTAGACCACCTAGATGGCTGAAATTTCAGGATTGTGATCTAGGAATCATTCCCTTTCCATTGCTGTGCCTAACTTTGACTAAGACCAATTTTACAACAAGTTATGGGCAAAAATCCAAGTTAAAACTTTAAATGCGAATATCTCGCTTAATATGCGTCCTAGGGGCTTAAAAGTCGGCTCCCAAAGGGCAATATTTGAACTCCAATATTTCTCGACCTAGACCACCTAGATGGCTGAAATTTGAGGATTGTGATCTAGGAATCATTCCCTTTCCATTGCTGTGCCTAACTTTGACTAAGACCAATTTTACAACAAGTTATGGGCAAAAATCCAAGTTCAAACTTTAAATGCGAATATCTCGCTTAATATGCGTCCTAGGGGCTTAAAAGTCGGCTCCCAAAGGGCAATTTTTGAACTCCAATATTTCTCGATCTAGACCACCTAGATGGCTGAAATTTCAGGATTGTGATCAAGGAATCATTCCCTTTCCATTGCTGTGCCTAACTTTGACTAAGACCAATTTTACAACAAGTTATGGGCAAAAATCCAAGTTCAAACTTTAAATGCGAATATCTCGCTTAATATGCGTCCTAGGGGCTTAAAAGTCGGCTCCCAAAGGGCAATTTTTGAACTCCAATATTTCTCGATCTAGACCACCTAGATGGCTGAAATTTCAGGATTGTGATCTAGGAATCATTCCCTTTCCATTGCTGTGCCTAACTTTGACTAAGACCAATTTTACAACAAGTTATGGGCAAAAATCCAAGTTAAAACTTTAAATGCGAATATCTCGCTTAATATGCGTCCTAGGGGCTTAAAAGTCGGCTCCCAAAGGGCAATATTTGAACTCCAATATTTCTCGACCTAGACCACCTAGATGGCTGAAATTTGAGGATTGTGATCTAGGAATCATTCCCTTTCCATTGCTGTGCCTAACTTTGAATAAGACCAATTTTGCAACAAGTAATGGGCAAAAATCCAAGTTCAAACTTTAAATGCGAATATCTCGCTTAATATGCGTCCTAGGGGCTTAAAAGTCGGCTCCCAAAGGGCAATTTTTGAACTCCAATATTTCTCGATCTAGACCACCTAGATGGCTGAAATTTCAGGATTGTGATCTAGGAATCATTCCCTTTCCATTGCTGTGCCTAACTTTGACTAAGACCAATTTTACAACAAGTTATGGGCAAAAATCCAAGTTCAAACTTTAAATGCGAATATCTCGCTTAATATGCGTCCTAGGGGCTTAAAAGTCGGCTCCCAAAGGGCAATTTTTGAACTCCAATATTTCTCGATCTAGACCACCTAGATGGCTGAAATTTCAGGATTGTGATCTAGGAATCATTCCCTTTCCATTGCTGTGCCTAACTTTGAATAAGACCAATTTTGCAACAAGTTATGGGCAAAAATCCAAGTTCAAACTTTAAATGCGAATATCTCACTTAATATGCGTCCTAGGGGCTTAAAAGTCGGCTCCCAAAGGGCAATTTTTGAACTCCAATATTTCTCGATCTAGACCACCTAGATGGCTGAAATGTCAGGATTGTGATCTAGGAATCATTCCCTTTCCATTGCTGTGCCTAACTTTCACTAAGACCAATTTTACAACAAGTTATGGGCAAAAATCCAAGTTAAAACTTTAAATGCGAATATCTCGCTTAATATGCGTCCTAGGGGCTTAAAAGTCGGCTCCCAAAGGGCAATTTTTGAACTCCAATATTTCTCGATCTAGACCACCTAGATGGCTGAAATTTCAGGATTGTGATTAAGGAATCATTCCCTTTCCATTGCTGTGCCTATCTTTGACTAAGACCAATTTTACAACAAGTTATGGGCAAAAATCCAAGTTCAAACTTTAAATGCGAATATCTCGCTTAATATGCGTCCTAGGGGCTTAAAAGTCGGCTCCCAAAGGGCAATTTTTGAACTCCAATATTTCTCGATCTAGACCACCTAGATGGCTGAAATTTCAGGATTGTGATCTAGGAATCATTCCCTTTCCATTGCTGTGCCTAACTTTGACTAAGACCAATTTTACAACAAGTTATGGGCAAAAATCCAAGTTCAAACTTTAAATGCGAATATCTCGCTTAATATGCGTCCTAGGGGCTTAAAAGTCGGCTCCCAAAGGGCAATTTTTGAACTCCAATATTTCTCGATCTAGACCACCTAGATGGCTGAAATTTCAGGATTGTGATCTAGGAATCATTCCCTTTCCATTGCTGTGCCTAACTTTGACTAAGACCAATTTTACAACAAGTTATGGGCAAAAATCCAAGTTCAAACTTTAAATGCGAATATCTCGCTTAATATGCGTCCTAGGGGCTTAAAAGTCGGCTCCCAAAGGGCAATTTTTGAACTGCAATATTTCTCGATCTAGACCACCTAGATGGCTGAAATTTCAGGATTGTGATCTAGGAATCATTCCCTTTCCATTGCTGTGCCTAACTTTGACTAAGACCAATTTTACAACAAGTTATGGGCAAAAATCCAAGTTCAAACTTTAAATGCGAATATCTCGCTTAATATGCGTCCTAGGGGCTTAAAAGTCGGCTCCCAAAGGGCAATTTTTGAACTCCAATATTTCTCGATCTAGACCACCTAGATGGCTGAAATTTCAGGATTGTGATCTAGGAATCATTCCCTTTCCATTGCTGTGCCTAACTTTGACTAAGACCAATTTTACAACAAGTTATGGGCAAAAATCCAAGTTCAAACTTTAAATGCGAATATCTCGCTTAATATGCGTCCTAGGGGCTTAAAAGTCGGCTCCCAAAGGGCAATTTTTGAACTCCAATATTTCTCGATCTAGACCACCTAGATGGCTGAAATTTCAGGATTGTGATCTAGGAATCATTCCCTTTCCATTGCTGTGCCTAACTTTGACTAAGACCAATTTTACAACAAGTTATGGGCAAAAATCCAAGTTCAAACTTTAAATGCGAATATCTCGCTTAATATGCGTCCTAGGGGCTTAAAAGTCGGCTCCCAAAGGGCAATTTTTGAACTCCAATATTTCTCGATCTAGACCACCTAGATGGCTGAAATTTCAGGATTGTGATCTAGGAATCATTCCCTTTCCATTGCTGTGCCTAACTTTCACTAAGACCAATTTTACAACAAGTTATGGGCAAAAATCCAAGTTAAAACTTTAAATGCGAATATCTCGCTTAATATGCGTCCTAGGGGCTTAAAAGTCGGCTCCCAAAGGGCAATTTTTGAACTCCAATATTTCTCGATCTAGACCACCTAGATGGCTGAAATTTCAGGATTGTGATCTAGGAATCATTCCCTTTCCATTGCTGTGCCTAACTTTGACTAAGACCAATTTTGCAACAAGTTATGGGCAAAAATCCAAGTTCAAACTTTAAATGCGAATATCTCGCTTAATATGCGTCCTAGGGGCTTAAAAGTCGGCTCCCAAAGGGCAATTTTTGAACTCCAATATTTCTCGATCTAGACCACCTAGATGGCTGAAATTTCAGGATTGTGATCTAGGAATCATTCCCTTTCCATTGCTGTGCCTAACTTTCACTAAGACCAATTTTACAACAAGTTATGGGCAAAAATCCAAGTTCAAACTTTAAATGCGAATATCTCGCTTAATATGCGTCCTAGGGGCTTAAAAGTCGGCTCCCAAAGGGCAATTTTTGAACTCCAATATTTCTCGATCTAGACCACCTAGATGGCTGAAATTTCAGGATTGTGATCTAGGAATCATTCCCTTTCCATTGCTGTGCCTAACTTTGACTAAGACCAATTTTACAACAAGTTATGGGCAAAAATCCAAGTTAAAACTTTAAATGCGAATATCTCGCTTAATATGCGTCCTAGGGGCTTAAAAGTCGGCTCCCAAAGGGCAATTTTTGAACTCCAATATTTCTCGATCTAGACCACCTAGATGGCTGAAATTTCAGGATTGTGATCTAGGAATCATTCCCTTTCCATTGCTGTGCCTAACTTTGAATAAGACAAATTTTGCAACAAGTTATGGGCAAAAATCCAAGTTCAAACTTTAAATGCGAATATCTCGCTTAATATGCGTCCTAGGGGCTTAAAAGTCGGCTCCCAAAGGGCAATTTTTGAACTCCAATATTTCTCGATCTAGACCACCTAGATGGCTGAAATTTCAGGATTGTGATCTAGGAATCATTCCCTTTCCATTGCTGTGCCTAACTTTGAATTAGACCAATTTTGCAACAAGTTATGGGCAAAAATCCAAGTTCAAACTTTAAATGCGAATATCTCGCTTAATATGCGTCCTAGGGGCTTAAAAGTCGGCTCCCAAAGGGCAATTTTTGAACTCCAATATTTCTCGATCTAGACCACCTAGATGGCTGAAATTTCAGGATTGTGATCTAGGAATCATTCCCTTTCCATTGCTGTGCCTAACTTTGACTAAGACCAATTTTACAACAAGTTATGGGCAAAAATCCAAGTTCAAACTTTAAATGCGAATATCTCGCTTAATATGCGTCCTAGGGGCTTAAAAGTCGGCTCCCAAAGGGCAATTTTTGAACTCCAATATTTCTCGATCTAGACCACCTAGATGGCTGAAATTTCAGGATTGTGATCTAGGAATCATTCCCTTTCCATTGCTGTGCCTAACTTTGAATAAGACCAATTTTGCAACAAGTTATGGGCAAAAATCCAAGTTCAAACTTTAAATGCGAATATCTCGCTTAATATGCGTCCTAGGGGCTTAAAAGTCGGCTCCCAAAGGGCAATTTTTGAACTCCAATATTTCTCGATCTAGACCACCTAGATGGCTGAAATTTCAGGATTGTGATCTAGGAATCATTCCCTTTCCATTGCTGTGCCTAACTTTGACTAAGACCAATTTTACAACAAGTTATGGGCAAAAATCCAAGTTCAAACTTTAAATGCGAATATCTCGCTTAATATGCGTCCTAGGGGCTTAAAAGTCGGCTCCCAAAGGGCAATTTTTGAACTCCAATATTTCTCGATCTAGACCACCTAGATGGCTGAAATTTCAGGATTGTGATCTAGGAATCATTCCCTTTCCATTGCTGTGCCTAACTTTGAATAAGACCAATTTTGCAACAAGTTATGGGCAAAAATCCAAGTTCAAACTTTAAATGCGAATATCTCGCTTAATATGCGTCCTAGGGGCTTAAAAGTCGGCTCCCAAAGGGCAATTTTTGAACTCCAATATTTCTCGATCTAGACCACCTAGATGGCTGAAATTTCAGGATTGTGATCTAGGAATCATTCCCTTTCCATTGCTGTGCCTAACTTTCACTAAGACCAATTTTACAACAAGTTATGGGCAAAAATCCAAGTTAAAACTTTAAATGCGAATATCTCGCTTAATATGCGTCCTAGGGGCTTAAAAGTCGGCTCCCAAAGGGCAATTTTTGAACTCCAATATTTCTCGATCTAGACCACCTAGATGGCTGAAATTTCAGGATTGTGATCTAGGAATCATTCCCTTTCCATTGCTGTGCCTAACTTTGAATAAGACCAATTTTGCAACAAGTTATGGGCAAAAATCCAAGTTCAAACTTTAAATGCGAATATCTCGCTTAATATGCGTCCTAGGGGCTTAAAAGTCGGCTCCCAAAGGGCAATTTTTGAACTCCAATATTTCTCGATCTAGACCACCTAGATGGCTGAAATTTCAGGATTGTGATCTAGGAATCATTCCCTTTCCAGTGCTGTGCCTAACTTTGACTAAGACCAATTTTACAACAAGTTATGGGCAAAAATCCAAGTTCAAACTTTAAATGCGAATATCTCGCTTAATATGCGTCCTAGGGGCTTAAAAGTCGGCTCCCAAAGGGCAATTTTTGAACTCCAATATTTCTCGATCTAGACCACCTAGATGGCTGAAATTTCAGGATTGTGATCTAGGAATCATTCCCTTTCCATTGCTGTGCCTAACTTTCACTAAGACCAATTTTACAACAAGTTATGGGCAAAAATCCAAGTTAAAACTTTAAATGCGAATATCTCGCTTAATATGCGTCCTAGGGGCTTAAAAGTCGGCTCCCAAAGAGCAATTTTTGAACTCCAATATTTCTCGATCTAGACCACCTAGATGGCTGAAATTTCAGGATTGTGATCTAGGAATCATTCCCTTTCCATTGCTGTGCCTAACTTTGAATAAGACCAATTTTGCAACAAGTTATGGGCAAAAATCCAAGTTCAAACTTTAAATGCGAATATCTCGCTTAATATGCGTCCTAGGGGCTTAAAAGTCGGCTCCCAAAGGGCAATTTTTGAACTCCAATATTTCTCGATCTAGACCACCTAGATGGCTGAAATTTCAGGATTGTGATCTAGGAATCATTCCCTTTCCATTGCTGTGCCTAACTTTCACTAAGACCAATTTTACAACAAGTTATGGGCAAAAATCCAAGTTAAAACTTTAAATGCGAATATCTCGCTTAATATGCGTCCTAGGGGCTTAAAAGTCGGCTCCCAAAGGGCAATTTTTGAACTCCAATATTTCTCGATCTAGACCACCTAGATGGCTGAAATTTCAGGATTGTGATCTAGGAATCATTCCCTTTCCATTGCTGTGCCTAACTTTGAATAAGACCAATTTTGCAACAAGTTATGGGCAAAAATCCAAGTTCAAACTTTAAATGCGAATATCTCACTTAATATGCGTCCTAGGGGCTTAAAAGTCGGCTCCCAAAGGGCAATTTTTGAACTCCAATATTTCTCGATCTAGACCACCTAGATGGCTGAAATTTCAGGATTGTGATCTAGGAATCATTCCCTTTCCATTGCTGTGCCTAACTTTGACTAAGACCAATTTTACAACAAGTTATGGGCAAAAATCCAAGTTCAAACTTTAAATGCGAATATCTCGCTTAATATGCGTCCTAGGGGCTTAAAAGTCGGCTCCCAAAGGGCAATTTTTGAACTCCAATATTTCTCGATCTAGACCACCTAGATGGCTGAAATTTCAGGATTGTGATCTAGGAATCATTCCCTTTCCATTGCTGTGCCTAACTTTCACTAAGACCAATTTTACAACAAGTTATGGGCAAAAATCCAAGTTAAAACTTTAAATGCGAATATCTCGCTTAATATGCGTCCTAGGGGCTTAAAAGTCGGCTCCCAAAGGGCAATTTTTGAACTCCAATATTTCTCGATCTAGACCACCTAGATGGCTGAAATTTCAGGATTGTGATCTAGGAATCATTCCCTTTCCATTGCTGTGCCTAACTTTGACTAAGACCAATTTTGCAACAAGTTATGGGCAAAAATCCAAGTTCAAACTTTAAATGCGAATATCTCGCTTAATATGCGTCCTAGGGGCTTAAAAGTCGGCTCCCAAAGGGCAATTTTTGAACTCCAATATTTCTCGATCTAGACCACCTAGATGGCTGAAATTTCAGGATTGTGATCTAGGAATCATTCCCTTTCCATTGCTGTGCCTAACTTTCACTAAGACCAATTTTACAACAAGTTATGGGCAAAAATCCAAGTTCAAACTTTAAATGCGAATATCTCGCTTAATATGCGTCCTAGGGGCTTAAAAGTCGGCTCCCAAAGGGCAATTTTTGAACTCCAATATTTCTCGATCTAGACCACCTAGATGGCTGAAATTTCAGGATTGTGATCTAGGAATCATTCCCTTTCCATTGCTGTGCCTAACTTTCACTAAGACCAATTTTACAACAAGTTATGGGCAAAAATCCAAGTTAAAACTTTAAATGCGAATATCTCGCTTAATATGCGTCCTAGGGGCTTAAAAGTCGGCTCCCAAAGGGCAATTTTTGAACTCCAATATTTCTCGATCTAGACCACCTAGATGGCTGAAATTTCAGGATTGTGATCTAGGAATCATTCCCTTTCCATTGCTGTGCCTAACTTTGAATAAGACAAATTTTGCAACAAGTTATGGGCAAAAATCCAAGTTCAAACTTTAAATGCGAATATCTCGCTTAATATGCGTCCTAGGGGCTTAAAAGTCGGCTCCCAAAGGGCAATTTTTGAACTCCAATATTTCTCGATCTAGACCACCTAGATGGCTGAAATTTCAGGATTGTGATCTAGGAATCATTCCCTTTCCATTGCTGTGCCTAACTTTGAATTAGACCAATTTTGCAACAAGTTATGGGCAAAAATCCAAGTTCAAACTTTAAATGCGAATATCTCGCTTAATATGCGTCCTAGGGGCTTAAAAGTCGGCTCCCAAAGGGCAATTTTTGAACTCCAATATTTCTCGATCTAGACCACCTAGATGGCTGAAATTTCAGGATTGTGATCTAGGAATCATTCCCTTTCCATTGCTGTGCCTAACTTTGACTAAGACCAATTTTACAACAAGTTATGGGCAAAAATCCAAGTTCAAACTTTAAATGCGAATATCTCGCTTAATATGCGTCCTAGGGGCTTAAAAGTCGGCTCCCAAAGGGCAATTTTTGAACTCCAATATTTCTCGATCTAGACCACCTAGATGGCTGAAATTTCAGGATTGTGATCTAGGAATCATTCCCTTTCCATTGCTGTGCCTAACTTTGAATAAGACCAATTTTGCAACAAGTTATGGGCAAAAATCCAAGTTCAAACTTTAAATGCGAATATCTCGCTTAATATGCGTCCTAGGGGCTTAAAAGTCGGCTCCCAAAGGGCAATTTTTGAACTCCAATATTTCTCGATCTAGACCACCTAGATGGCTGAAATTTCAGGATTGTGATCTAGGAATCATTCCCTTTCCATTGCTGTGCCTAACTTTGACTAAGACCAATTTTACAACAAGTTATGGGCAAAAATCCAAGTTCAAACTTTAAATGCGAATATCTCGCTTAATATGCGTCCTAGGGGCTTAAAAGTCGGCTCCCAAAGGGCAATTTTTGAACTCCAATATTTCTCGATCTAGACCACCTAGATGGCTGAAATTTCAGGATTGTGATCTAGGAATCATTCCCTTTCCATTGCTGTGCCTAACTTTGAATAAGACCAATTTTGCAACAAGTTATGGGCAAAAATCCAAGTTCAAACTTTAAATGCGAATATCTCGCTTAATATGCGTCCTAGGGGCTTAAAAGTCGGCTCCCAAAGGGCAATTTTTGAACTCCAATATTTCTCGATCTAGACCACCTAGATGGCTGAAATTTCAGGATTGTGATCTAGGAATCATTCCCTTTCCATTGCTGTGCCTAACTTTCACTAAGACCAATTTTACAACAAGTTATGGGCAAAAATCCAAGTTAAAACTTTAAATGCGAATATCTCGCTTAATATGCGTCCTAGGGGCTTAAAAGTCGGCTCCCAAAGGGCAATTTTTGAACTCCAATATTTCTCGATCTAGACCACCTAGATGGCTGAAATTTCAGGATTGTGATCTAGGAATCATTCCCTTTCCATTGCTGTGCCTAACTTTGAATAAGACCAATTTTGCAACAAGTTATGGGCAAAAATCCAAGTTCAAACTTTAAATGCGAATATCTCGCTTAATATGCGTCCTAGGGGCTTAAAAGTCGGCTCCCAAAGGGCAATTTTTGAACTCCAATATTTCTCGATCTAGACCACCTAGATGGCTGAAATTTCAGGATTGTGATCTAGGAATCATTCCCTTTCCAGTGCTGTGCCTAACTTTGACTAAGACCAATTTTACAACAAGTTATGGGCAAAAATCCAAGTTCAAACTTTAAATGCGAATATCTCGCTTAATATGCGTCCTAGGGGCTTAAAAGTCGGCTCCCAAAGGGCAATTTTTGAACTCCAATATTTCTCGATCTAGACCACCTAGATGGCTGAAATTTCAGGATTGTGATCTAGGAATCATTCCCTTTCCATTGCTGTGCCTAACTTTCACTAAGACCAATTTTACAACAAGTTATGGGCAAAAATCCAAGTTAAAACTTTAAATGCGAATATCTCGCTTAATATGCGTCCTAGGGGCTTAAAAGTCGGCTCCCAAAGAGCAATTTTTGAACTCCAATATTTCTCGATCTAGACCACCTAGATGGCTGAAATTTCAGGATTGTGATCTAGGAATCATTCCCTTTCCATTGCTGTGCCTAACTTTGAATAAGACCAATTTTGCAACAAGTTATGGGCAAAAATCCAAGTTCAAACTTTAAATGCGAATATCTCGCTTAATATGCGTCCTAGGGGCTTAAAAGTCGGCTCCCAAAGGGCAATTTTTGAACTCCAATATTTCTCGATCTAGACCACCTAGATGGCTGAAATTTCAGGATTGTGATCTAGGAATCATTCCCTTTCCATTGCTGTGCCTAACTTTCACTAAGACCAATTTTACAACAAGTTATGGGCAAAAATCCAAGTTAAAACTTTAAATGCGAATATCTCGCTTAATATGCGTCCTAGGGGCTTAAAAGTCGGCTCCCAAAGGGCAATTTTTGAACTCCAATATTTCTCGATCTAGACCACCTAGATGGCTGAAATTTCAGGATTGTGATCTAGGAATCATTCCCTTTCCATTGCTGTGCCTAACTTTGAATAAGACCAATTTTGCAACAAGTTATGGGCAAAAATCCAAGTTCAAACTTTAAATGCGAATATCTCACTTAATATGCGTCCTAGGGGCTTAAAAGTCGGCTCCCAAAGGGCAATTTTTGAACTCCAATATTTCTCGATCTAGACCACCTAGATGGCTGAAATTTCAGGATTGTGATCTAGGAATCATTCCCTTTCCATTGCTGTGCCTAACTTTGACTAAGACCAATTTTACAACAAGTTATGGGCAAAAATCCAAGTTCAAACTTTAAATGCGAATATCTCGCTTAATATGCGTCCTAGGGGCTTAAAAGTCGGCTCCCAAAGGGCAATTTTTGAACTCCAATATTTCTCGATCTAGACCACCTAGATGGCTGAAATTTCAGGATTGTGATCTAGGAATCATTCCCTTTCCATTGCTGTGCCTAACTTTCACTAAGACCAATTTTACAACAAGTTATGGGCAAAAATCCAAGTTAAAACTTTAAATGCGAATATCTCGCTTAATATGCGTCCTAGGGGCTTAAAAGTCGGCTCCCAAAGGGCAATTTTTGAACTCCAATATTTCTCGATCTAGACCACCTAGATGGCTGAAATTTCAGGATTGTGATCTAGGAATCATTCCCTTTCCATTGCTGTGCCTAACTTTGACTAAGACCAATTTTACAACAAGTTATGGGCAAAAATCCAAGTTCAAACTTTAAATGCGAATATCTCGCTTAATATGCGTCCTAGGGGCTTAAAAGTCGGCTCCCAAAGGGCAATTTTTGAACTCCAATATTTCTCGATCTAGACCACCTAGATGGCTGAAATTTCAGGATTGTGATCTAGGAATCATTCCCTTTCCATTGCTGTGCCTAACTTTGAATAAGACCAATTTTGCAACAAGTTATGGGCAAAAATCCAAGTTCAAACTTTAAATGCGAATATCTCGCTTAATATGCGTCCTAGGGGCTTAAAAGTCGGCTCCCAAAGGGCAATTTTTGAACTCCAATATTTCTCGATCTAGACCACCTATATGGCTGAAATTTCAGGATTGTGATCTAGGAATCATTCCCTTTCCATTGCTGTGCCTAACTTTCACTAAGACCAATTTTACAACAAGTTATGGGCAAAAATCCAAGTTAAAACTTTAAATGCGAATATCTCGCTTAATATGCGTCCTAGGGGCTTAAAAGTCGGCTCCCAAAGGGCAATTTTTGAACTCCAATATTTCTCGATCTAGACCACCTAGATGGCTGAAATTTCAGGATTGTGATCTAGGAATCATTCCCTTTCCATTGCTGTGCCTAACTTTCACTAAGACCAATTTTACAACAAGTTATGGGCAAAAATCCAAGTTAAAACTTTAAATGCGAATATCTCGCTTAATATGCGTCCTAGGGGCTTAAAAGTCGGCTCCCAAAGGGCAATTTTTGAACTCCAATATTTCTCGATCTAGACCACCTTTCCATTGCTGTGCCTAACTTTGAATAAGACCAATTTTGCAACAAGTTATGGGCAAAAATCCAAGTTCAAACTTTAAATGCGAATATCTCGCTTAATATGCGTCCTAGGGGCTTAAAAGTCGGCTCCCAAAGGGCAATTTTTGAACTCCAATATTTCTCGATCTAGACCACCTAGATGGCTGAAATTTCAGGATTGTGATCTAGGAATCATTCCCTTTCCATTGCTGTGCCTAACTTTGACTAAGACCAATTTTACAACAAGTTATGGGCAAAAATCCAAGTTCAAACTTTAAATGCGAATATCTCGCTTAATATGCGTCCTAGGGGCTTAAAAGTCGGCTCCCAAAGGGCAATTTTTGAACTCCAATATTTCTCGATCTAGACCACCTAGATGGCTGAAATTTCAGGATTGTGATCTAGGAATCATTCCCTTTCCATTGCTGTGCCTAACTTTGACTAAGACCAATTTTACAACAAGTTATGGGCAAAAATCCAAGTTCAAACTTTAAATGCGAATATCTCGCTTAATATGCGTCCTAGGGGCTTAAAAGTCGGCTCCCAAAGGGCAATTTTTGAACTCCAATATTTCTCGATCTAGACCACCTAGATGGCTGAAATTTCAGGATTGTGATCTAGGAATCATTCCCTTTCCATTGCTGTGCCTAACTTTCACTAAGACCAATTTTACAACAAGTTATGGGCAAAAATCCAAGTTAAAACTTTAAATGCGAATATCTCGCTTAATATGCGTCCTAGGGGCTTAAAAGTCGGCTCCCAAAGGGCAATTTTTGAACTCCAATATTTCTCGATCTAGACCACCTAGATGGCTGAAATTTCAGGATTGTGATCTAGGAATCATTCCCTTTCCATTGCTGTGCCTAACTTTGACTAAGACCAATTTTACAACAAGTTATGGGCAAAAATCCAAGTTCAAACTTTAAATGCGAATATCTCGCTTAATATGCGTCCTAGGGGCTTAAAAGTCGGCTCCCAAAGGGCAATTTTTGAACTCCAATATTTCTCGATCTAGACCACCTAGATGGCTGAAATTTCAGGATTGTGATCTAGGAATCATTCCCTTTCCATTGCTGTGCCTAACTTTCACTAAGACCAATTTTACAACAAGTTATGGGCAAAAATCCAAGTTAAAACTTTAAATGCGAATATCTCGCTTAATATGCGTCCTAGGGGCTTAAAAGTCGGCTCCCAAAGGGCAATTTTTGAACTCCAATATTTCTCGATCTAGACCACCTAGATGGCTGAAATTTCAGGATTGTGATCTAGGAATCATTCCCTTTCCATTGCTGTGCCTAACTTTGAATAAGACCAATTTTGCAACAAGTTATGGGCAAAAATCCAAGTTCAAACTTTAAATGCGAATATCTCGCTTAATATGCGTCCTAGGGGCTTAAAAGTCGGCTCCCAAAGGGCAATTTTTGAACTCCAATATTTCTCGATCTAGACCACCTAGATGGCTGGCTGAAATTTCAGGATTGTGATCTAGGAATCATTCCCTTTCCATTGCTGTGCCTAACTTTGACTAAGACCAATTTTACAACAAGTTATGGGCAAAAATCCAAGTTCAAACTTTAAATGCGAATATCTCGCTTAATATGCGTCCTAGGGGCTTAAAAGTCGGCTCCCAAAGGGCAATTTTTGAACTCCAATATTTCTCGATCTAGACACCTAGATGGCTGAAATTTCAGGATTGTGATCAAGGAATCATTCCTTTCCATTGCTGTGCCTAACTTTGACTAAGACCAATTTTACAACAAGTTATGGGCAAAAATCCAAGTTCAAACTTTAAATGCGAATATCTCGCTTAATATGCGTCCTAGGGGCTTAAAAGTCGGCTCCCAAAGGGCAATTTTTGAACTCCAATATTTCTCGATCTAGACCACCTAGATGGCTGAAATTTCAGGATTGTGATCTAGGAATCATTCCCTTTCCATTGCTGTGCCTAACTTTGAATAAGACCAATTTTGCAACAAGTTATGGGCAAAAATCCAAGTTCAAACTTTAAATGCGAATATCTCGCTTAATATGCGTCCTAGGGGCTTAAAAGTCGGCTCCCAAAGGGCAATTTTTGAACTCCAATATTTCTCGATCTAGACCACCTAGATGGCTGAAATTTCAGGATTGTGATCTAGGAATCATTCCCTTTCCATTGCTGTGCCTAACTTTGACTAAGACCAATTTTACAACAAGTTATGGAAAAAATCCAAGTTCAAACTTTAAATGCGAATATCTCGCTTAATATGCGTCCTAGGGGCTTAAAAGTCGGCTCCAAAGGGTAATTTTTGAACTCCAATATTTCTCGATCTAGACCACCTATATGGCTGAAATTTCAGGATTGTGATCTAGGAATCATTCCCTTTCCATTGCTGTGCCTAACTTTCACTAAGACCAATTTTACAACAAGTTATGGGCAAAAATCCAAGTTCAAACTTTAAATGCGAATATCTCGCTTAATATGCGTCCTAGGGGCTTAAAAGTCGGCTCCCAAAGGGCAATTTTTGAACTCCAATATTTCTCGATCTAGACCACCTAGATGGCTGAAATTTCAGGATTGTGATCTAGGAATCATTCCCTTTCCATTGCTGTGCCTAACTTTCACTAAGACCAATTTTACAACAAGTTATGGGCAAAAATCCAAGTTAAAACTTTAAATGCGAATATCTCGCTTAATATGCGTCCTAGGGGCTTAAAAGTCGGCTCCCAAAGGGCAATTTTTGAACTCCAATATTTCTCGATCTAGACCACCTTTCCATTGCTGTGCCTAACTTTGAATAAGACCAATTTTGCAACAAGTTATGGGCAAAAATCCAAGTTCAAACTTTAAATGCGAATATCTCGCTTAATATGCGTCCTAGGGGCTTAAAAGTCGGCTCCCAAAGGGCAATTTTTGAACTCCAATATTTCTCGATCTAGACACCTAGATGGCTGAAATTTCAGGATTGTGATCTAGGAATCATTCCCTTTCCATTGCTGTGCCTAACTTTGACTAAGACCAATTTTACAACAAGTTATGGGCAAAAATCCAAGTTCAAACTTTAAATGCGAATATCTCGCTTAATATGCGTCCTAGGGGCTTAAAAGTCGGCTCCCAAAAGGCAATTTTTGAACTCCAATATTTCTCGATCTAGACCACCTAGATGGCTGAAATTTCAGGATTGTGATCTAGGAATCATTCCCTTTCATTGCTGTGCCTAACTTTGACTAAGACCAATTTTACAACAAGTTATGGGCAAAAATCCAAGTTAAAACTTTAAATGCGAATATCTCGCTTAATATGCGTCCTAGGGGCTTAAAGTCGGCTCCCAAAGGGCAATTTTTGAACTCCAATATTTCTCGATCTAGACCACCTAGATGGCTGAAATTTCAGGATTGTGATCTAGGAATCATTCCTTTCCATTGCTGTGCCTAACTTTGAATAAGACCAATTTTGCAACAAGTTATGGGCAAAAATCCAAGTTCAAACTTTAAATGCGAATATCTCGCTTAATATGCGTCCTAGGGGCTTAAAAGTCGGCTCCAAAGGGCAATTTTTGAACTCCAATATTTCTCGATCTAGACCACCTAGATGGCTGAAATTTCAGGATTGTGATCTAGGAATCATTCCTTTCCATTGCTGTGCCTAACTTTGACTAAGACCAATTTTACAACAAGTTATGGGCAAAAATCCAAGTTCAAACTTTAAATGCGAATATCTCGCTTAATATGCGTCCTAGGGGCTTAAAAGTCGGCTCCCAAAGGGCAATTTTTGAACTCCAATATTTCTCGATCTAGACCACCTAGATGGCTGAAATTTCAGGATTGTGATCTAGGAATCATTCCCTTTCCATTGCTGTGCCTAACTTTCACTAAGACCAATTTTACAACAAGTTATGGGCAAAAATCCAAGTTAAAACTTTAAATGCGAATATCTCGCTTAATATGCGTCCTAGGGGCTTAAAAGTCGGCTCCCAAAGGGCAATTTTTGAACTCCAATATTTCTCGATCTAGACCACCTTTCCATTGCTGTGCCTAACTTTGAATAAGACCAATTTTGCAACAAGTTATGGGCAAAAATCCAAGTTCAAACTTTAAATGCGAATATCTCGCTTAATATGCGTCCTAGGGGCTTAAAAGTCGGCTCCCAAAGGGCAATTTTGAACTCCAATATTTCTCGATCTAGACCACCTAGATGGCTGAAATTTCAGGATTGTGATCTAGGAATCATTCCCTTTCCATTGCTGTGCCTAACTTTCACTAAGACCAATTTTACAACAAGTTATGGGCAAAAATCCAAGTTAAAACTTTAAATGCGAATATCTCGCTTAATATGCGTCCTAGGGGCTTAAAAGTCGGCTCCCAAAGGGCAATTTTTGAACTCCAATATTTCTCGATCTAGACCACCTAGATGGCTGAAATTTCAGGATTGTGATCTAGGAATCATTCCCTTTCCATTGCTGTGCCTAACTTTGAATAAGACCAATTTTGCAACAAGTTATGGGCAAAAATCCAAGTTCAAACTTTAAATGCGAATATCTCGCTTAATATGCGTCCTAGGGGCTTAAAAGTCGGCTCCCAAAGGGCAATTTTTGAACTCCAATATTTCTCGATCTAGACCACCTAGATGGCTGAAATTTCAGGATTGTGATCTAGGAATCATTCCCTTTCCATTGCTGTGCCTAACTTTGACTAAGACCAATTTTACAACAAGTTATGGGCAAAAATCCAAGTTCAAACTTTAAATGCGAATATCTCGCTTAATATGCGTACTAGGGGCTTAAAAGTCGGCTCCCAAAGGGCAATTTTTGAACTCCAATATTTCTCGATCTAGACCACCTAGATGGCTGAAATTTCAGGATTGTGATCTAGGAATCATTCCCTTTCCATTGCTGTGCCTAACTTTGACTAAGACCAATTTTACAACAAGTTATGGGCAAAAATCCAAGTTAAAACTTTAAATGCGAATATCTCGCTTAATATGCGTCCTAGGGGCTTAAAAGTCGGCTCCCAAAGGGCAATTTTTGAACTCCAATATTTCTCGATCTAGACCACCTAGATGGCTGAAATTTCAGGATTGTGATCTAGGAATCATTCCCTTTCCATTGCTGTGCCTAACTTTGACTAAGACCAATTTTACAACAAGTTATGGCAAAAATCCAAGTTCAAACTTTAAATGCGAATATCTCGCTTAATATGCGTCCTAGGGGCTTAAAGTCGGCTCCCAAAGGGCAATTTTTGAACTCCAATATTTCTCGATCTAGACCACCTAGATGGCTGAAATTTCAGGATTGTGATCTAGGAATCATTCCCTTTCCATTGCTGTGCCTAACTTTGACTAAGACCAATTTTACAACAAGTTATGGGCAAAAATCCAAGTTCAAACTTTAAATGCGAATATCTCGCTTAATATGCGTCTAGGGGCTTAAAAGTCGGCTCCCAAAGGGCAATTTTTGAACTCCAATATTTCTCGATCTAGACCACCTAGATGGCTGAAATTTCAGGATTGTGATCTAGGAATCATTCCCTTTCCATTGCTGTGCCTAACTTTCACTAAGACCAATTTTACAACAAGTTATGGGCAAAAATCCAAGTTAAAACTTTAAATGCGAATATCTCGCTTAATATGCGTCCTAGGGGCTTAAAAGTCGGCTCCAAAGGGCAATTTTTGAACTCCAATATTTCTCGATCTAGACCACCTAGATGGCTGAAATTTCAGGATTGTGATCTAGGAATCATTCCCTTTCCATTGCTGTGCCTAACTTTCACTAAGACCAATTTTACAACAAGTTATGGGCAAAAATCCAAGTTAAAACTTTAAATGCGAATATCTCGCTTAATATGCGTCCTAGGGGCTTAAAAGTCGGCTCCCAAAGGGCAATTTTTGAACTCCAATATTTCTCGATCTAGACCACCTAGATGGCTGAAATTTCAGGATTGTGATCTAGGAATCATTCCCTTTCCATTGCTGTGCCTAACTTTGAATAAGACCAATTTTGCAACAAGTTATGGGCAAAAATCCAAGTTCAAACTTTAAATGCGAATATCTCGCTTAATATGCGTCCTAGGGGCTTAAAAGTCGGCTCCAAAGGGCAATTTTGAACTCCAATATTTCTCGATCTAGACCACCTAGATGGCTGAAATTTCAGGATTGTGATCTAGGAATCATTCCCTTTCCATTGCTGTGCCTAACTTTGAATAAGAGCAATTTTGCAACAAGTTATGGGCAAAAATCCAAGTTCAAACTTTAAATGCGAATATCTCGCTTAATATGCGTCCTAGGGGCTTAAAAGTCGGCTCCCAAAGGGCAATTTTTGAACTCCAATATTTCTCGATCTAGACCACCTAGATGGCTGAAATTTCAGGATTGTGATCTAGGAATCATTCCCTTTCCATTGCTGTGCCTAACTTTGAATAAGACCAATTTTGCAACAAGTTATGGGCAAAAATCCAAGTTCAAACTTTAAATGCGAATATCTCGCTTAATATGCGTCCTAGGGGCTTAAAAGTCGGCTCCCAAAGGGCAATTTTTGAACTCCAATATTTCTCGATCTAGACCACCTAGATGGCTGAAATTTCAGGATTGTGATCTAGGAATCATTCCCTTTCCATTGCTGTGCCTAACTTTGACTAAGACCAATTTTACAACAAGTTATGGGCAAAAATCCAAGTTCAAACTTTAAATGCGAATATCTCGCTTAATATGCGTCCTAGGGGCTTAAAGTCGGCTCCCAAAGGGCAATTTTTGAACTCCAATATTTCTCGATCTAGACCACCTAGATGGCTGAAATTTCAGGATTGTGATCAAGGAATCATTCCCTTTCCATTGCTGTGCCTATCTTTGACTAAGACCAATTTTACAACAAGTTATGGGCAAAAATCCAAGTTCAAACTTTAAATGCGAATATCTCGCTTAATATGCGTCCTAGGGGCTTAAAAGTCGGCTCCCAAAGGGCAATTTTTGAACTCCAATATTTCTCGATCTAGACCACCTAGATGGCTGAAATTTCAGGATTGTGATCTAGGAATCATTCCCTTTCCATTGCTGTGCCTAACTTTGACTAAGACCAATTTTCAACAAGTTATGGGCAAAAATCCAAGTTCAAACTTTAAATCGCGAAT